>OY283145.1:11792309-12009809 GCA_958299785.1 Medicago lupulina | reverse complement strand
AAATATTACTTTTTTTTTATTATCGAGAAACATTTGTTTCTTTTTGAAGTAATTGATTATTTATACATTACAATAAAAAGAGATTCATAGATATAGATCTATTATCTATGAAATATTTGGAAAAGATTTATAATATTCAATGTTTTTACTTTAGATATAAAAAAAGAAAGAGGGAATTAAGATAAATAAGACATACGGCTAATTACAAAATAATTCATTTTCATTTACCGAACAAATGTCTTTCACATCGAACTATAGTAATAAAAAAAACTATCTTAATTGTATGGCAGTTCCAAAAAAGAACACTTCTATATCAAAAAAAGAAATATTCGTAACAATTTTTGGAAAAAAAGGATATTGGACAGCATTGAAAGCCTTTTCATGAGCTCAATCCATTTTTACAGGTAAATCAAAAAGTTTTTTTTGTAACAAATAAAAATGTTGGATTGGAATAATATAAATTAGCTCGATTCAAAGAGTATTCTTTAATACTCATTTTATACTAATACTAGTATAGAATATGGAATATATATATATATATATATATATATATATATATATATATATATATATATATGTATGTATGTATGTATATTCTAAATATATAGAATCTAATTTTTTTTATTTTTTTGAATGTAGTGTTAAATTTGAAAACGAACAATGGAAATGAAAAAATAATAATAGAAATTCATATCAAAATCAAAATGTTCTATTATTATTTTTTCATATTTTTTATATTCGGATAAATACAAATTTTAAATTTACTTATTATTACTATTATTATTATTATCAATTTATACTAAATGTTTAGTAAAGAAATGTACTAAATAAATAGTGCATTTTAAGCGATTCTTTCAATCTTGACGATTGACTAAAGAGTTGGTTATTATCATTTCGAGTAAACCGCTATGGTGAAATTGGTAGAGACACTGCTCTTAGGATGCAGTGCTAGAGCATCTCGGTTCGAGTCCGAGTAGTGGCATGGCATCCTATCCTATATTTTTAAAATTGGAAAAAAAGAAGTCCTATAATGAATTCAATTACCTATTTCTATTCCTAGTATTTATACCTTTTTTTTATTTTCATTATTGATATTTATTTTCATTATAGATATGATATTTTCAACTTTAGAGCATATATTAACTCATATATCGTTTTCCGTCATATCAATTGTTATTTCAATTCATTTGATAACCTTATTAGTCAATGAAATCGTAGGATTATATGATTTGTCCAAAAAAGTCATGATAATAACTTTTTCTGTGTAACGGGATTGTTAATTACTCGTTGGTTTTTTTGGGCCATTTACCATTTAGTGATTTATATGAATCACTGATCTTTCTTTCATGGGGTTTTTCCATTTTTCATATGGTTCCGTGTTTTAAAAAGGAGAAAAGCCTTTTAAGTACAATAATCGCACAAAGTGTTATTTTTACCCAAGGCTTTGCGACTTCGGGTCTTTTAACCAAAATGCATCAATCTGTAATATTAGTACCCGATCTACAATCTCATTGGCTAATGATGCACGTAAGTATGATGATATTGGGCTATGCAGCTCTTTTATGTGGATCATTATTATCAGTAGCTATTTTAGTCATTACGTTTCAAGAAGCCATCCAAATTCTTGGTAAAAGCAAGAATTTGGATGTAATATCCCTCATAATATTCTAGCATGCGCATTGTACTTAACTGATGAATGGAGAATGTCCAAGAAATATAAGGATAATAAGTTAAGGAGGGATATTTTGGTCATTTTTGAGTAAGAGTTTATAAAGGGTTCAACCCTTTTTTCTTCTCATTCTTCTCTTTTTCCTCAATCTAACAGAAGTGTTCTCTTCCATTCCCTCTTATTCCCTCTCTGTCGAGCCAATACCCCACCATCCCCATCCAATCTTCATTCATAATCCACATGCAATGACATTTCTCTAAAGTTTGAAACAATTGGAAGCTTAATCAAGTGAATCTATCTTTTTCCTCTTCCTCCTAAGCCGTACCAGCCACCCTCCATCTCTCCCTTTCAATTAATTCAGATCAATGAAGTTGTAAGCTACTGCAGGTATGTATTTGGTGTTGATTATGTTTGAAATGGATTGTTAGAAGCAAGAATTGGAAAAAGAGGTAGAAAACTATAACTTAGGTTGTTAAGATCAAGATAAATAGGAGATTGGGGCTGAATGCTTGGTTAGAGTTCAAGGAAATTTCTAGAAGTTGTTATTGTTGTTGTTTGAGTTAAATTATAGCTGATAATGTATGTTTGGAATTATGGGATTATGACTGAATTTCATGAAATAATAGCAACCACAGGCTCTGTACTTTTATTCGTATCTGTTTATGTGTAATTCGGATTTGAGTGATTATTGAAGATTTGGATTCCTCATTCAATTCCCTACAGTTTTGACACAAATTTTGTGTGATTCGGACTAGAAATGAACTCGGAAAGTGCGTTTGAAGTTCGGTATTTCTGCAGAAAATGCTTACGGGTTCTGGGATAGGGCTTCACTAAAACGGTAAGAACTTTCTCTATGTAATGTGGAATCAAGTGATTTTTAATGCTATGGTTAGATAACAAAATTCCGGACATTTTGGTACCAGTTTCACTGGTTATGGTTCAGTATTGAATTCTTTAGACGATTTTGAAATTTGGGGACTGATGTAGGCTTTGAGCTGAAGCCATTATTTTCATGTTGGTGTAAAGGATGCTTGTACGGATTATGGCGAGGTCTGATTGCTTGAGCCCGTGGTTAAGAAGTTATCAGAAATCTATAAGGTGAGTTCTTTAGTTAGTTCCCACCCTTGGTATTATGAGTTTTACCATGAGAGATAACTTGTTATTTAAGATTTATGAAATTAGGAGATTAGTTGCCCAACTGTTAATGCTTGACAAAACTTGTTATTCTTGGTTTACAACTTTATTATTTCACTCAAATAGACTTAATGAAATTGTTAGAATGATCCTGGGTGATTGGGCATCTCACAGATGCTCAAAACATGATTTTACTGAGTTTTTGATGTTCTGTCATGATGGCTAAGCGAGCCAGATGGTGGCTAAGCCACGGTGACAGCAAAATTCACCATTTTCTTTAAGAATGAATGTTTTCTGCCCAGTGACCATTTTGTAATCTTAGAAAGCGTAATAAATGTTAACCAAGTATTAACATACGTCATTGTCATCATATTAACACGAGAGTACGATTAAGTATACGTTATGCTCGGGTAGTATTCTAACCCTTAAGCAATGGGAAAACCATAGAACCTTGACGTAGATCGTTGAGAACTAGTATGCTAAGCTATGAATGCTAAGCTAATCAAGTGGTGGCTCACCGCTAAACGAGTAGATTACGGACTCGTGGTGACCATTCATATAAGTTAAGTATAAGCTTCCATGTATGAATAAGACTTTAAACAAGGTGTAGGTGTCGTGTCTCTTGCTATCCACGCCAGGGGGATACAAGAGGTTCACGCTAGGGGGACGGGACACGGGACACGCTCCGCAAGGTAGGCCCGCACGACACTGACGGAGTCCGATGTACCCTAGCTAGGTTTCATCGGTCCTGTATGGGAATATATTTCGGGGTTACTCCACTCGGGATTATTCCGTAAAGTGAACCAAGATAACTATGTTTATTCAACGCTAACATCAAACCTAATGAATGAATGAATATGACTACGTACGATACGATATGATTATGATTATGATTATGATATGATGTTAGACATGCGCAACTTAGACAATAGAGCAAGTTATGAATGTTATACTGATGACGATCTTAGGTTCGCCTAATCGTCCGGTTTAGGACCGTGTCATGAAATGTTATGTTCTGTTTTGATGCGTTTAGCGTATCTTGAGTTAGCGGTCCTAGGATCCCTTGACCACCATGACACGTATGATGTAAGCAAGACCTATGATAAGTTAAGAAGAACCTACGACGGATCTAGTATGCACGACTGTCTAGGTAAGCATGACCACACATGTATAACCAACCGTTAGGTTGTATTATAGACACGTGGTGACCGTAGGTTTCCCCCGAGATCACCTATAGCCTAGGATTAGGTAGAATTCACTGGGACATTATGTCTCATCCCAATCCTTATTTGTTTCAGATCAGCAGGGCAGTTTAGCAAGCTTGTCGCCGAATGGATATTCAGCAAGGACTCGTTTGTACCAAGTGTAGGATGTTCGCATGGATTTAAGAATGCATTTCTATATTATTGGATAGTTGTAGGGTAATTTTGATGTACGATCGTGAATTGTTGTATATGATATTCATTCGAAGTAATTAAGTTGAAAATTTTAATTTATCCAGTACTAAAGATAATGCACATGCTAAACTTTCTAGATACGTTTAGTGTGGGCGTTACATTTGGTATCAGAGACTGGTTGATTCAGATCGTGCCATGGGTCATTAAGTTTTAACTAAGGTAGTGGGACCATTGGGTTTTAGGTAAATGTTCTCACTGTCGTTGTTAGTTGAGCCTGATCAACTCAATTTAGCACTCGACGGTTAGGACGGATGCCTGAGAGCTGAATAGGACCCAGGAGGAATGAAGTATGTGATGAAGATGAACTGAAAAGTGTGAACTCGGAGCAAGTGAAGGTAGGAATTTAATCGTGCCAGAAGGTGGCCGGTGAGCTAAGCAGACGAAGTTTAATTCTTCCGGGAACATAAGGCGATGTTAAGGGTAAGATGAAATGCTTCAGTAGCGTTGGGTGAGTGTTGACGAAATCAGTAAGCTCTCAGGGATATTAGTATGTGTATGGTTCTGAAGTTTGGAATGTTGCGTGAGGCGGCAGATTAACGAGATAAGCTATTCGTAGCGGAAGAAGTTAAGGTTTTATGTTAAGCGTTAGAACGACTAAGGCATTAATTTCCGATGTGCCAAGAATTGTATCAATTGATGTTAATATTTTTCATGCAAATATTAAGAATTATTTTATGACGTTAGGGGTGATTAATGTGCATTGTTTACTTGTGAAATAAGATTTTTATGTAAGAAACTTTTTTTAGAAAAGCTGAGTCGAGGAAACTCGCTAATAGCCAAAATTTTGCTAATAGCGAAATTGCTCCAGCAGCATTTCCCTAATAGCCAACCTTGGGGCGAAATTTCATTTTTCCCAAAAGCTGTCAGTTCGTCTCTAGGGTCCGTAGTGTCTATTGGGGGTCGTCCTCGCAGTCTTTTACACAGTAAAAGTCCTTTATGATAACAAGCATCGAATGCACATTACATCCTTAGATTTCTAAAGAAAAATGCATGGACAACCATTAACGGAATCGATCCGGTTCAAGGTAATATTTAGAAGATAATGTGTCAAGAGTTAAGGAAGAGATTGAATCAGAAGTTCGAGGTTCCGGCATGTGGGATAGACGTTGTGGAAGTGAAGACATGAGGCAAGAAGTTAAGTGGTGAAGTATTATACGGGATCACATGATTTTCGGTTTGGTGAAATTATAGTCATTCCTCGAATCTATGTTTTGCTTGATTAACCTGCTAAGTCTCGTTGCAATGATGGATTTTAATATTTGCAAAGTTTGAAAATAAATACATGCATATGGGTGATTGGAGTTGGCGTTCTTGAACTAAATAGGGATTTTGCAGGTCCTGGTCCGTCACGACTCGTGCAGAGCGTGCTGAACTCACTTGGAGCGACACTTGGTGGCACAGTTGAGTTGTCAACTCGTTCCGTGATTCTATATTGACGTTTGGGGCCCAGATTCCCTATATAATGAGGAATCATCAACGCCAATGACCTGTGTGCTAGTATTATGAAATTTTCTTTAAGAGGGAAATCAACGAACAAGCATTGGTATGATTAAGCAAAGCATAACATGCGAGAATACAAAGATGCAACGTTGTATGTTTAAGGAAGGCATGTACGAGTACATGATGAGTCTATTATGGGAATTCATAAGGATGATTCACGGAAATAATTTGAAGTTTCTTTCGTCTTAACGAGTTGACATTCATGACTAAAGTTAACAGATGAAATCAGAGTGGCGTAGCAGAAATTGGTCAGTATGTTTTAATGGTATCCATGGAGCCTTGAGTTTGATAGTAAGAATATGATGGACATGTCCTATCCTAAAGAAGTCAAGAGAAATTGGAGTCACCTCCAGTGTGGTAATCAGGTTGATTAGTTGGTGAAGTCAAGTGCGCGCAAGAGTTGTCAGTTAGTTAAGGAAGAGTTATGTACTAAGATAAGAGAAATGTATATAAGATTCCAAAGGGTTCTTCCCTGCGACTCAGGGTAACGATTAAGTCATCGAGTGTTATAACCGGTATCCGAAAAAAGAAGCATTTCTCAGGAAAAGATAACGATACTCAAGCCTTATCCGGATACAAAGTTCTGAGGGTTCAAGTTCAGTGCTCTAGAAGCAAGGGAATGAGATGTCGTCATGTGAGTCAAGGATTCTACATGATTTATGTTATGTAGTAACCTGTGTCTGAGATATGCGTATAAGTTAAAGTGAATATGGAAGACTCCACTCAGAAGTTGAGAATTGTACCACGAAGGAAGACACGATAATTAAATTTTGGGCGATGCGATTCGTACTCTCTTATGCCATACTTGTTAAGTGATAATGACACTTGCCATGATATTGTTGAACCATGCTTTTTATGACTCCTAGAGATAAGATACGCATTAGGGGACTTGGAATAGAAATTTATGTGAAGGCACGATTTTTACATTTCTGAAATTGAAGAAACACGCCATAAGCGAGTAAACTCACTTAAGGCTTGCAAACTTCAGAGCCAACTCGCCATTGGTGAGCTTGGGGACGAGTTGCACAATTTTTTAAAATGTAATGACTCGTCCTGTGATTCTGTAGACCGTCATGGACTCAGTTTTACAATGTTTCTCTAAAACTAAGCACCCTTTCATTCCAAGGACTCATGTGCTAATATTTAAAGTTTTCTCAAAAGAAAAACATCAGACAAGTATTGCTATCAATAAACAATCATGGCACTCGAGAGTATAGAGGTATACAAGTTGTTTCAGATGGTGTACTAAACATTACGAGATGTTCGGATTTTCGATAAAGTGTTCAAGAACAAAGGATCTACGTCAGACATTTCAAGAACATGCGAACTAAGAGACTTGTTGATAATTGTTAGGATTATCGGTATGTTTGAATACGTTTTCTCCATGTCAAGTTTGTGTATGTTGTCGGGCATTCACATTTGTAGTGGAATCTACGACAAGGTTTGGGGGATTTTTTTTAAGAGAAAGGATAAAGTTTTCACGCAGTCGACAATTAAGTTATGTAAGTAAGGTGCATGAACCCTAAAAAGTTCGGTAAGGGAGATTTTTGTGCTCTAAGTTACGCCAAGTTATGAATTTCGGAGGTTATCCTTAGTTAAGGGATTGTGATCAAGTTTGCAGTTGTAATACCCCGCTCGTCATTTTGGGAATACATCAGTCGGAAGTGTGTTAGAGAACATTACTCAAGGAAATAAGTAGGACGGAAGTGTTTATTACGTTTTGGCAGGAAAGCACGGGTTAAGTATCAGTGTCCTTTTGAACGCGATTAAGACTGAGGGTATAATGGCACTTTCACGGTAGGAGTATTTAAGCAAGTTTGGGCCAAGGTTTTTATTTGCTTCATGGCACTTCTCTCTCTAGCTTTCAAGAGCAACTTCCTCCCACCTCTCTCTAACTCTCCATCGCCCTCCCCTCTGTTTAACCTAACAATCTTTCGCTGTTTCATGCAACCGGTAACGAGCATGAATCATGGTGATTACACGAGCAAGAGAGCAACAAGAAATGGAAAAGTTGTACATTGGAACCTTTTGAGTATGAGCTTTAAGGGTTAGAGCTTGGATTGAAGGGAAGATAGGAACTGGAGCTATGCTGTGCCATCGCAGAATCATCTAGGTGAGTTCTAGATAGATTTCCAAACCTTGGGTATGTGTTTAAGAGCCATTAAACTTGATTTAGGTAAGTTATGGAATAGGGTTTAATTTCCCCTTTTGATTAAATCTGTCCAAATTATGTTGTTCGTTGCCATGAATCGAAACAACTATGTTATATATGTTCTCTAGTTGATATGCATGCGTTAATGGCTTGAATTCTAGTGATTTCTGCTCAAAACACGATTTCTGCAGGTCTGTTACGGATGAACTTCACTTAAGCGAAGCACTGTTCGCTTAAGCGAACAACAACCCAAAATTTTTGACATGAACTTCGCTTGAAGGTTCGCTTAAGCGAACCCCTCAGCGAACTATTGGTGTTTGTAACGCCCTAGTTACTATTTATTTATTTTGGTTGATTTTTGTGTATTTTATGTGCTTTAAAATTATTTATGTTGATTTACGTGAATTATTGGTGTTTGCTATTTTATTATATTTTATTATATAGAATTAGTAATGATTTTTATTATTTAAGTGAAAATAGAAGAAATAATATTTATTTTAGAAAAAGGGGATTTATTTAGAATTAATAGAGTTAAGGAGAGGGGTTACACTTTAATTAGGAATTAAGTGGGGGTTACACTTTAATTAGGAATTAAGTGAGGAGTTAAGAGAAAGAAAGGGGTTATGTTTTGGTTGGTAAGGAAATAGAATTAGTCAGACAAAAAGAAACATTTGTACGTATCAGTAAAACAAAGAAAACAAGAGTTTTGGGAGAAAGAGAGAAGAAGCCAAGGGAAGAACTAGGAAGAGGGAAATTCATCCATTTGCTGTAGAATTTGCTAAATTAAGGTAAGGGTGGGTTTACTTTTCAATTGTTAATATATATGTATATGATTCATGAAATTTGAATTAAAATTGGTGGTTGTTGGTTTAGGGTTAAGAACATGATAAATTGCTCATTGTTGTTGAATTATCTTGTTGATGATGTTGTTATGATATATTTCTGATGCTTTGTTGCGTATTGAAACCATAACCAATGTAGTAAATCATTTTGGGTGTTTGGGGGATCAAAAAGGGGTTTTTGGATGAGTTAGAGGATGTGAAATCGTAGGTTTTTATTTTGCCCAGATGAACACTCGCTCAAGCGAGCCAGCCGTCGCTCAAGCGAGCGACACCTTTTGTGCCCAGTTCAGAATTTTGCCCGTTCGCTCAAGCGTGAGCCAAGCGAACCGTAAGCGAGCGAAACTCTAACTTACGTCTTTTTATTCGCTCAAGCGAGCAGCTGCTCGCTTAAGCGAGCTGGGTCCTGTGCGACCATTTTGTGTAATTTTTTCAAAGTGCTCCTAACCCAAACCTAAGCTTCCTAACTCGTTTATTGGATTTATTGAGAATTGTTTAGATGGTAAAACTATATTATGAAGATGATCAAGATGGAATTATGTATGCTTATGTGCAAATAATTATACTTTGCTAAACTTGAGTTGCTTTTGATGATGTTGAGTGGTGTTATCCAGTTGGGGAGGGTGTCTTAGTTGTTAGACACATTAGTTGATGTCCTAAGTAGTTGTTGTTGGTTGCATGCTGATATGCACCATTAGATGTTGTTGGGTTGTATGCAGATATACACCGTAGAGTCATTCATACTCATTTGCATTTGTTGGGGGCTTATTGCCCTGGAATGTTTATCATTCACCTGTTGGGGGCTTATTGCCCCGGAACGCTTTATCGTTCACCTGTTGGGGGCTTATTGCCCTGGGATGCTTTAACCATCCAACTGTTGGGGGCTTATTGCCCTGGAATGCTTAGCATTCAACGCGCGTAGTATGGTACCACATGCATATTGCATTAGTAGTTGAAGTCTTGCATAGTTGTTGTAGATGTGAGATGTCTTGTTGGAGTTGTAGTTGGTGAGATGTCGCCACAAGGGTTGCTGTTATTGATGTTAATCAAAGATGAATCAAAATTATAATGTTGAGATGATATTGTTGATAATGTTGCTGTTGGTTGTTATTATTTGTTGTTGTTTTCAATTGGTTGTTATTATTTGTTGTTGTTTTCAATTTACTTTGATGATTCATATATCTATATATTTTACTTTTGAATTGTGAACTCACCCCTTCTGCTGGAATTGCCGCCTTGTGGGCAAGTGCAGGTAATGAAGACTAGTGTTGTTGGCTCTTGCGTCTAGGGCTCTGATACATAGTAGGGATGGGGAAACGTTATCTTTCTTGTATTCCTTTATGTATCATTTCTTTTGAAGAACACGTTGTTGGATATTTAATTTTTGGTTGATGCTTAAATTGTTGAGGCCTTTGAGCCAAGGATTTTGTTGTAGATGATTAATGATGTTGATTTAAATTAAAGATTTTCCGCTGCAGAATTTTAATATGATGAAATTTGCTGATGCTTTTAAATAGTTTTTATATTCTATTTAAATAATTCTGAAGAAGTAGTGTAATGCTCCGTTATATGTTGGATAACTCTGATTATGATTATTAGTAATATTATTATTACGTTGTTTTGGGAAACGGGGTGTTACAATTGGTATCAGAGCAGGTCGGTCTGTCAGACCATTAGTAGAGTCGTGTCGAGCCATGTAGTGTTGTGTGACAGCTTTACACTGTCTGTGTTGTCCTGATTGTTGGTTGTTGTGTAGAGAACTGGTTGTAGTATAACCATGTTCATATTAATTGTTTTAGCAAGACAGTACGTTTTTCTTCTGCTGAAGAAGAGAGTGGAGCAGAATTTTTATCCACTAAAGAGATGAAGCGGTTAGAACAAGATGGAGTCTTGATGTTTTCCTTGTTGGCGTACTTGTCGGTGGAGAATCAAGCTGTGATTGATGGTTTGCCTGTTGTGAAAGAGTTTCCGGAAGTTTTCCCTGATGAGATTCCAGATGTGCCGCCAGAGAGGGAGGTTGAATTTACAATTGACCTTGTTCCGGGAACGAAGCCTGTGTCGATGGCTCCTTACCGTATGTCAGCTTCTGAGCTAGCTGAGTTGTAGAAGCAGTTGGAGGACTTACTTGACAAGAAGTTTGTGAGACCGAGTGTTTCACCTTGGGGAGCGCCGGTGTTGTTAGTAAAGAAGAAGGATGGTAGCATGCGGTTGTGTATAGATTACCGTCAGTTGAACAAAGTGACGATCAAGAATAGGTATCCACTTCCGAGGATTGATAACTTGATGGATCAATTAGTGGGTGCAAAGGTATTTAGCAAGATTGACTTGAGTTCAGGTTACCATCAGATTAAGGTGAAGGATGAAGATATGCAGAAGACGGCCTTTAGGACACGATATGGTCATTATGAATATAAGGTGATGCCTTTCGGTGTTACTAATGCGCCCGGTGTGTTTATGGAGTACATGAACAGAATTTTCGATAAGTATCTGGATCAGTTTGCCGTGGTCTTTATTGATGATATTTTGATTTATTCTAAGACTGAAGCAGAGCATGCAGAGCATTTGAAGATTGTATTGCAAGTGCTGAAAGAAAAGAAATTATATGCCAAGTTATCCAAGTGCGAATTCTGGTTGCATGAAGTAAGTTTTCTTGGCCACATCATTTCTGGTAATGGTATTGTTGTAGATCCTTCGAAGGTTGATGCTGTGTCGCAGTGGGAGACACCGAAGTCAGTTACCGAGGTTAGAAGTTTTCTTGGTTTGGCTGGTTATTACCGTAGGTTCATTGAAGGATTCTCGAAGTTAGCACTTCCTTTGACGTAGTTGACTTGTAAAGGAAAAGCATTTGTGTGGGATACTCAATGTGAGAGTAGTTTCAATGAGTTAAAGCAAAGATTGACGACTGCTCCTATTTTGATTTTGCCGAAGCCAGAAGAACCTTTTGTTGTTTATTGTGATGCATCTAAGCTGGGTTTAGGTGGTGTTCTGATGCAAGACGGCAAGGTGGTAGCGTATGCTTCTAGGCAGTTGAGGATCCATGAGAAGAATTATCCTACACATGATTTAGAGTTAGCAGCCGTGGTGTTTGTGTTGAAAATTTGGAGGCACTATTTGTACGGTTCCAGATTTGAAGTATTTAGTGATCATAAGAGTTTAAAATATTTGTTTGATCAGAAGGAGTTGAACATGAGGCAGAGGAGGTGGTTAGAACTGTTGAAAGATTATGATTTTGGCTTGAATTACCATCCTGGTAAAGCCAATGTGGTTGCGGATGCATTGAGTAGAAAGACGTTGCATATGTCGGCTATGATGGTGAAAGAGTTCGAGTTGCTTGAACAGTTTAGGGATTTGAGTCTTGTTTGTGAAAGGTCGCCTCAGAGTGTGCGGTTGGGCATGTTGAAGATCAATAGTGATTTCTTGAATAGTATCAAGGAGGCGCAAAAGATTGATGTTAAGTTTGTGGATTTGATGGCTGCTAGTGATCGAAATGCGGAGAGTGATTTCAAGGTTGATAACCAAGGTGTGTTGAGGTTTAGAGGAAGGATTTGTATTCCTGATGATGAGGGTTTGAAGAAGTTGATTTTAGAAGAAAGTCACAAGAGTAGTTTGAGTATTCATCCGGGAGCTACTAAAATGTATCATGACTTGAGGAAATTGTTTTGGTGGTCCGGTTTGAAAAGAGATGTTGCTCAGTTTGTGTATGCATGTTTGACTTGCCAGAAGTCTAAGGTTGAGCATCAGAAGCCTGCAGGGCTGTTGACTCCGTTAGATGTACCTGAGTGGAAGTGGGATAGCATTTCTATGGATTTTGTGACGAGTTTACCGAATACTCCAAGAGGGCATGATGCCATTTGGGTCGTGGTCGACAGGTTGACTAAGTCGGCGCACTTTATTCCGATAAATATTAGTTATCCGGTAGCTCAGTTGGCGGAAATCTATATCCGTGATATTGTGAAATTACATGGTGTTCCGTCTAGTATTGTGTCGGATAGAGATCCAAGGTTCACTTCGAGGTTTTGGAAGAGTTTACAGGATGCTTTGGGTTCGAAATTGAGGTTGAGTTCGGCTTATAATCCGCAGACAGATGGTCAGTCGGAAAGGACTATCCAATCTTTAGAGGATTTGTTGAGAGTGTGTGTACTCGAGCAAGGTGGAGCTTGGGACAGCCACTTACCGTTGATAGAGTTCACGTATAACAATAGTTACCATTCGAGTATTGGTATGGCACCGTTCGAAGCTTTATATGGTCGGAGGTGTAGAACTCCTTTGTGTTGGTTTGAGTCGGGTGAAAGTGTTGTGTTGGGACCTGAGTTGGTACAGCAGACCACAGAAAAGGTCAAGTTGATAAGAGAAAAGATGAAAGCATCGCAAGATCGTTAGAAGAGTTACCATGACAAGCGAAGAAAGGCCCTCGAGTTTCAGGAGGGTGATCATGTGTTCTTGAGGGTTACTCCTTTGACGGGTGTAGGACGTGCATTGAAGTCTAAGAAGTTGACTCCAAAGTTCATTGGTCCTTATCAGATTTCAGAGAAGGTTGGAACCGTGGCATATCGGATTGGCTTGCCACCACATCTATCGAACTTGCATGACGTGTTTCATGTGTCGCAGCTGAGGAAGTATGTAGCAAACCCTTTGCATGTTATTCCTAGAGATGATGTGCAAGTTAGGGATAATCTTACCATTGAGACTTTACCTTTAAGGATTGATGATCGTAAGGTGAAGCAGCTGAGAGGCAAGGAAATACCTTTGGTGAGGGTTGTTTGGGGTGGTGTGACTGGTGAAAGTTTGACTTGGAGTTGGAGAGCAAGATGCAAGAATCCTATCCTGAGTTGTTTGTTTGAGGTAATATTTCGAGGACGAAATTCTCTAAGTTGGGGAGAGTTGTAACGCCCTAGTTACTATTTATTTATTTTGGTTGATTTTTGTGTATTTTATGTGCTTTAAAATTATTTATGTTGATTTACGTGAATTATTGGTGTTTGCTATTTTATTATATTTTATTATATAGAATTAGTAATGATTTTTATTATTTAAGTGAAAATAGAAGAAATAATATTTATTTTAGAAAAAGGGGATTTATTTAGAATTAATAGAGTTAAGGAGAGGGGTTACACTTTAATTAGGAATTAAGTGGGGGTTACACTTTAATTAGGAATTAAGTGAGGAGTTAAGAGAAAGAAAGGGGTTATGTTTTGGTTGGTAAGGAAATAGAATTAGTCAGACAAAAAGAAACATTTGTACGTATCAGTAAAACAAAGAAAACAAGAGTTTTGGGAGAAAGAGAGAAGAAGCCAAGGGAAGAACTAGGAAGAGGGAAATTCATCCATTTGCTGTAGAATTTGCTAAATTAAGGTAAGGGTGGGTTTACTTTTCAATTGTTAATATATATGTATATGATTCATGAAATTTGAATTAAAATTAGTGGTTGTTGGTTTAGGGTTAAGAACATGATAAATTGCTCATTGTTGTTGAATTATCTTGTTGATGATGTTGTTATGATATATTTATGATGCTTTGTTGCGTATTGAAACCATAACCAATGTAGTAAATCATTTTGGGTGTTTGGGGGATCAAAAAGGGGTTTTTGGATGAGTTAGAGGATGTGAAATCGTAGGTTTTTATTTTGCCCAGATGAACACTCGCTCAAGCGAGCCAGCCGTCGCTCAAGCGAGCGACACCTTTTGTGCCCAGTTCAGAATTTTGCCCGTTCGCTCAAGCGTGAGCCAAGCGAACCGTAAGCGAGCGAAACTATAACTTACGTCTTTTTATTCGCTCAAGCGAGCAGCTGCTCGCTTAAGCGAGCTGGGTCCTGTGCGACCATTTTGTGTAATTTTTTCAAAGTGCTCCTAACCCAAACCTAAGCTTCCTAACTCGTTTATTGGATTTATTGAGAATTGTTTAGATGGTAAAACTATATTATGAAGATGATCAAGATGGAATTATGTATGCTTATGTGCAAATAATTATACTTTGCTAAACTTGAGTTGCTTTTGATGATGTTGAGTGGTGTTATCCAGTTGGGGAGGGTGTCTTAGTTGTTAGACACATTAGTTGATGTCCTAAGTAGTTGTTGTTGGTTGCATGCTGATATGCACCATTAGATGTTGTTGGGTTGTATGCAGATATATCTATATATTTTACTTTTGAATTGTGAACTCACCCCTTCTGCTGGAATTGCCGCCTTGTGGGCAAGTGCAGGTAATGAAGACTAGTGTTGTTGGCTCTTGCGTCTAGGGCTCTGATACATAGTAGGGATGGGGAAACGTTATCTTTCTTGTATTCCTTTATGTATCATTTCTTTTGAAGAACACGTTGTTGGATATTTAATTTTTGGTTGATGCTTAAATTGTTGAGGCCTTTGAGCCAAGAATTTTGTTGTAGATGATTAATGATGTTGATTTAAATTAAAGATTTTCCGCTGCAGAATTTTAATATGATGAAATTTGCTGATGCTTTTAAATAGTTTTTATATTCTATTTAAATAATTCTGAAGAAGTAGTGTAATGCTCCGTTATATGTTGGATAACTCTGATTATGATTATTAGTAATATTATTATTACATTGTTTTGGGAAATGGGGTGTTACAATGTTCCCTAGCTAGGTTCATCGGTTATGTATGGGAATATAATTCGGGTTTACTCCACTCGAATATATTCCGTAAAAATCAACTCAGATAATCATTCAGACCTTATAAAATGAATTGCATTTGTTTATGATGATTATGTTACAATCATGTTTATGCTATGAGATTAGATACGTATAGCTTAGGCTATAGAATGCTATGTATGTGAACCGACGACGAACTTAGGTTTCCCTAATCGTCCGGTCTAGTTCCGTGTCATGAACATGTTAGGTTATGTCTTGATGCATTTAGTGCATCTCGAGTTAGCGGTCCTAGGATCCCTTGACCGCCATGACACGAAGGAAGCAAATAAGATGACCCTATGACGGTTATAGCGTTGCACGACCGTCTATGTAAGCCTCACGCACGACGCCCAACAGTCAGGTAGCGTCCTAGACACGTGGTGATTATAGGCTTCCCCGAAGTCACCTATAGCCTAGGATTAAGAGAACTCACTGAGACATTATGTCTCATCCCAATCCTTATTTGTTTCAGACTAGCAGAGCAGTTGAGCAAGTTTATTGCCGGATGGATATTCAGCAAGGACTCGTTCGTACCCGCTGCAGGTTGTTCGCAAGGATTTCAGAATGTACTTTTATAATATTTGGATTGTTGTATGGTATCTCTTATGTACGAACGTGAATTTGTTGTATACAATATTCATTCGAAGTAATTTAAGTTGTAAATTTTAATGTATCCAGTACTAAGTTAATGCACATGCTAAACTTTATAGATACGTTTAGTATGGGTGTTACAGCAGTCAAGGTAAGTTTCGGTCACGGTATTTTTAAGATACTCCTAGTTTTGAGAAGGTTTCAAGAACTAAAAAGGGTTATATGCGATAATGTGTGGTTCAGTAAAAGATATTTTGGTATTAATCTCAGTGATTGTTATGAAATTTCTAAATTTCGAGGACAATTTTTTTTTAAGGGGGGGTAGAATGTAATATTTCTCATAATACTCTAGCAGGCGCATTGTACTTAACTGATGAATGGAGAATGTCCAAGAAATATAAGGATAATAAGTTAAGGAGGGACATTTTGGTCATTGTCGAGTAAGAGTTTATAAAGGGTTCAACCCTCTTTTCTTCTCATTCTTCTCTTTTTCCTCTCTCTAACAGAAGTGTTCTCTTCCATTCCCTCTTATTCCCTCTCTGTCGAGCCAATACCCCACCATCCCCATCCAATCTTCATTCATAATCCACATGCAATGACATTTCTCTAAAGTTTGAAACAATTGGAAGCTTAATCAAGTGAATTTATCTTTTTCCTCTTCCTCCTAAGCCGTACCAGACACCCTCCATCTCTCCCTTTCAATTAATTCAGATCAATGAAGTTGTAAGCTGCTGCAGGTATGTGTTTGGTGTTGATTATGTTTGAAATGGATTGTTAGAAGCAAGAATTGGAAAAAGAGGCAGAAAACTATAACTTAGGTTGTTAAGATCAAGATAAATAGGAGATTGGGGCTGAATGCTTGGTTAGAGTTCAAGGAAATTGCTAAAAGTTGTTATTGTTGTTGTTTGAGTGAAATTATAGCTGATAATGTATGTTTGGAATTATGGGATTATGACTGAATTTCATGAAATAATAGCAACCACAGGCTCTGTACTTTGATTCGTATCTGTTTCTGTGTAACTCGGATTTGAGTGATTATTGAAGATTTGGATTCCTCATTCAATTCCCTACAGTTTGGACACAAATTTTGTGTGTTTCGGACTAGAAATGAACTAGGAAAGTGCGTTTGAAGTTCGGTATTTCTGTAGAAAATGCTTACTGGTTCTAGGATAGGGCTTCACTAAAATGGTAAGAACTTTCTCTATGTAATGTGGAATCAAGTGATTTTTAATGCTATGGTTAGATAACAAAATTTCGGACATTTTGGTACCAGTTTCACTGATTATGGTTCAATATTGAATTCTGTAGACGATTTTGAAGTTTGGGGACTGATGTAGGCTTTGAGCTGAAGCCATTATTTTCATGTTGGTGTAAAGGATGCTTGTACGGATTATGGCGAGGTCTGATTGCTTGAGCCTGTGGTTAAGAAGTTATCAGAAATCTTTAAGGTGAGTTCTTTAGTTATTTCCCACCCTTGGTATTATGAGTTTTACCATGTGAGATAACTTGTTATTTAAGATTTATGAAATTAGGAGATTAGTTGCCCAACTGTTAATGCTTGAGAAAACTTGTTATTCTTGGTTTACAACTTTATTATTTCACTCAAATAGACTTACTGAAATTGTTAGAATGATCCTGGGCGATTGGGCATCTCACAGATGCTCAAAACATGATTTTACTGAGATTTTGATGTTCTGTCATGATGGCTAAGCGAGCCAGATGGTGGTTAAGCCACGGTGACAGCAAAATTCACCATTTTCTTAAAGAATGAATGTTTTCTACCCAGTGACCATTTTGCAATCTCATAAAGCTTAATAAAAGTTAACCAAGTATTAACATACGTCATTGTCATCATATTAACACGAGAGTACGTTAAGTATACGTTATGCTCGGGTAGTATTCTAACCCTTAAGCAATGGGAAAACCATAGAACCTCGACGTAGATCGTTGAGAACTAGTATGTTAAGCTAAGCAAGTGGTGGCTCACCGCTAAACGAGTAGATTACGGACTCATGGTGACCATTCATATAAGTTAAGTATAAGTTTCTATGTATGAATAAGACTTTAGACAAGATGTAGGTGTCGTGTCTCTTGCTATCCACGCCAGGGGGATACAAGAGGTTCACGCCAGGGGGACGGGACACGTTCCACAAGGTAGGCCCGCACGACACTGAGGGAGTTCGATGTACCCTAGCTAGGTTTCATCGGTCATGTATGGGAATATATTTCGGGGTTACTCCACTCGAGATTATTCCGTAAAATGAACCAAGATAACTATGTTTGTTCAACGCTAACATCTAACCTAATGAATGAATGAATATGACTACGTATGATACGATATGATTATGATTATGATATGATGTTAGACATGCGCTGCTTAGACAATATAGCAAGTTATGAATGTTATACCGATGACGATCTTAGGTTCCCCTAATCGTCTGGTTTAGGACCGTGTCATGAATATGTTATGTTCTGTCTTGATGTGTTTAGCGTATCTTGAGTTAGTGGTCCTAGGATCACTTGACCTCCATGACACGTATGATGTAAGCAAGACCTATGATAAGTTAAGAAGAACCTACGACATATCTAGTATGCATGACCGTCAAGGTAAGCATGACCACACACGTATAACCAACCGTCAGGTTGTATTATAGACACGTGGTGACCGTAGGTTTCCCCCGAGGTCACCTATAGCCTTGGATTAGGTAGAACTCACTGAGACATTATGTCTCATCCCAATCCTTATTTGTTTCAGATCAGCAGGGCAGTTTAGCCAGCTTGTCGTCGAATGGATATTCAGTAAGGACTCGTTCGTACCCGCTGTAGGATGTTCGCATGGATTTAAGAATGCATTTCTATATTATTGGATAGTTGTATGGTAATTTTGATGTACGAACGTGAATTGTTGTATATTATATTCATTCGAAGTAGTTAAGCTGTAAATTTTAATGTATCCAGTACTAAAGATAATGCACATGCTAAACCTAGATACGTTTAGTGTGGGCGTTACATTGGATTTTTTAAATAAATCAGTTGATTTTGTCGAAATAAAATACATGAATATGAATGAAAGAAACAATGTTTTACGAAAAACATCTTTTTCTTCTTCTCGAAATTATTATAGGTCTCAATTTATTCAACAATTGAATCGTTAGGGTTATCGTATTATTAGTCTGGGTTTTCTGTTTTTAACGATAGGTATTCTTTCAGAGGCAGTATGGGCTAATGAGGCATGAGGGTCCTATTGGAATTGGGATCTAAAGGAAACTTGCCTTTATTACTTGGACCATATTCGAGATTTATTTACATACTAGAAAAAATAAAAAATTTGAAGATGTAAATTCTTCAATAGTGGCCTCTATCAGATTTCTTATAAATTGGATATGTTATTTGGGGATCAATCTATTAGGAATAGGACTACATAGTTATGGTTCATTTACATCTCATTAAATTTCAATGATTAAAGAACCTGAGAAATAAAAATATGGAAAACATATAAATATATACTTTCCATAAATCGTGGCGAACCTTTTCAAACAAGTAATGTAATGATTCAAGGGGTTCTCACACACAACAAACATATTGGATTATAATTTTAATTTTTTTAAGTGAATCTAACAGAAAAATATTCTTTTTCATAAGGTTTTTTTTTCTCTTTTTGATTCATTTATTCATGAAAATGCTCTATCAAAAATTAGCGAGAATAGCTTCAACCTTGTCAACCGAGAATGAAAAAATGAAATCTGGATAAATACCAATACCTATTACGGGTATAAGGATAGAAATCGAAATAAATAATTCACTCGGCCCAGAATAAAAAAAAAAGAGTTTGGTGTATTAAAAAACTTGTATCCATAGAACATCTGTCGTAAGATAGATAATAAATAAATAGGAGTTAATATCATTCCAATTCCGGTTACAAAAGTAATTAGTATTTTCACCATGAAAAGATATTTTTGACTAGTAATTATTCAAAAAAAAAAAAACAATCAATTCGGCAACAAAACCGCTCATGCCCGACAATGCAATAGAAGCCATCGATAAGATAGTGAAAATCGTGAATATTTTTGGCATTGGAATAGCCATTCCGCCCATTTCGTCAAGATAAAGAAGACGTAGTCTATCATAACGAGTTCATGCCAAGAAAAAAAGCGCAGCGCCAATAAATCCATGAGATATTATTTGTAAAATGGCCTTGTTGAGCCCAATATCACTTATAGAACCAATTCCTAGAATTATGAAACTCATATGAGATACCAAAGAATAAGCTATTCTTTTTTTTAAATTACGTTTACCAAAAGATGTTGAAGCGGCATAGATTATTTGAATAGAAAATAATATCATTAACCAGGGGAAAAATATTGAATGAGTGTGGGAAAATAATTCCATGTTAATTCCAACCAACCCATATGCTCCTATTTTTAATAAGATTTTTGCTAAAAGCATACACGTGCTGTAATGTGCCTCTCCGTGGGTATCTGGTAACCATGTATATAAGGGTATAATTGGCGACTTGACAACAAAAGCAATAAGAAAAACCATATATAATATTATTTATAGCGCCACGGGCAGTGTAAACCAATGGCTAAAAGTTGGTTCATTAAAACCATATAAACCAATACCCAAAATTCCCATTAATAAAAAAACAGAACCTCCTGCAGTGTAAAACATAAACTTTGTAGCTGAATACAAACGTTTCTTTCCCCCCCACATGGCTAAATGTAGATAAACGGGAATTAATTCCAATTCCCATATGATGAAAAAAAGTAAAATGTTTGGAGAAGAAAATGGTCTGATTTGACCATTATACATTGCTAACATCAGGAAATAGAATAATTGGTATTCTCGAGTAACTGACTGAGCCGCTAAAGTGGCTAAAGTAGTTATAAATCCCGTCAGTAAAATAGGGCCTATAGAGAGTCCATCTATTCCCAATCTCCAGTAAAAATCAAAAAAATTGATCCGTTTATAATTCTCCGTTAGTTGAATTAGTGGATCATCCAATTGGAAATGATAACAAAATGCATAGGTTGTTAGAAGAAGATCGATTAAGCATATACAAATGCTATACCACCTAATTACCTTATTTCCCCTATGAGGGAATAAGAAAATTAAGGAACCTGCGGCTATTGGGAAAACTACAACTATTGTTAACCAAGGAAAATAATTCGTCATAGAAATAAGATACACTTGGGCCAGAAAAGCCCGTGTTAAAAAAAAATACAAAATCTTCTTTTAAGCACGGGTTTTTGCCAATAAAAAAACGTATTTGTGTGGTGTTTTTTTAAACGTGTCAATAAGCTAGACCCATACTTCGAGTTGTTTTAGGCCCTAAATAAACTCGAACACTTAGGGAATCCGTCGGACAAGCGGACTCACACCTCTTACAACCAACACAGTCTTCTGTTCTTGGGGAAGAAACTATTTTCTTAGCTTCGCATCCATCCCAAGGTATCATTTCTAATACATTTGTGGGACAAGCTCGGACACATTGAGTACATCCTATACATGTATCATAAATCTTTACTGAATGTTACATTGTATCTATAGTAAACCCTAGGCGCGTAAGGAAAAAAAAATTGTGTGCAAATTTGTTTTTCACCCGGATCTTGTGAGAAATTAGAAAAAAGTATGCGTTAATTTTCATAATCAATGTTGAATTGAATGAAAGTTTATGGAATCAATGTCGAATTGAATGAAAGCTTATAGATTTGTCTTTCACTATAGATTTGTCTTTCATAACAAGAAGAAAAAAATGCAAGCTTATAAAATCAATGGTTAATTGAATGAAAGTTTTCATATTTGTTGTCAAATTGTTTCTCTTCCAATTCTTTGATTTGTCTGAATTTCAAAATTGTACGAGTAAAAAAGGATTTTTTTTGCACGTCCGAATTATCCAGACATCGGGACAAATCAGAGGGCTTTGAGAAGCGCATGAGTTGGAAGAGGAACCACCATGTTTAAGTCTTATACATATAATTTGGTGGGTGACCTGACTGGATAGACTTTGTTACCATATTAGGTTTTTATATTGAGTCTAACTCATCTCAAAACCGGCTTATAAGGTGTAGTGTGTCATTCTCAAAGCCTTCTTCCACTTCGAATGAATTAATAAGGGTTATCCTCCCACCAAAACTAACATATTTGTTACCACAATTTATGAACCTCATCTCCACTTTTTCCACGAAAGTATCCCACGTTGAGAATTTCCTCACATTACCACTCACCGGTAACCCCAAATAATTAAAGGGTATCCCTCTTCTCCTACAATTGAGGAAATTACACGCAATGTTCATAAACTCACCATCTATATTAACACCTATCAAACAACTTTTAAAAAAGTTTACCTTCAAACCGGATGCCATCTCAAAGCCTTCAAGGTGTAACACCACCACAATCTCAACTTTGATACCATAAACTCACCATCTATATTATCTACCACATATTATAAATGCAAAATCTCCATCTCATTTCTACCCACTTTAAAATCTCCATCCACCACCTCATTTATTACAATCACCCCATTCACAAGATCCCTTCCTTTCAAGAAAGTCGATTGAGAGGTGGATATGACCGAATTCAACACCATAGCAAGATGTGCTCCCAACACCTTTGAGATAAGCTTGTAAAGGCATCCCACTAGAGTTATAAGGCGGTAGTCCTTCAAAGCAAAAGGTTCATCTACTTTGGGAATCAAAACAATAAAATTGGACCAAAAACTCCTATGCAACACTGAGTTCCCATAAAATTGATCAAACATAATCCTCACCCTACCCTTCATAAGATACCAAAACTCATGAATGAAAGCAAAATTAAAACCATCCGGAACCAGACTTTTATTCTCATCACTTTCTTTCACTACCTTCTCAATTTCGTGTAAAGGGAAAGGAAGCACCAATCCATTATTCTCTTCCTCAGATAGTCTTTTAAATGGGAGCCTATCCAACCTTGGGCGGTACCTATTCTCCGACGCTACATGCCTTCAAAAATAATCCACCACTACCTGCCTCACCTCAAAAGGCTTTTGGACCCAAACTCCTCCCACTTTAAGGGCCTTTACATGATTCCTCTTTGCTCTTCCTTTAATGCAATGATAAAAAAAGATTGGTGTTAGAATCCCCCTCCTTCATCCATTTATATTTTCAGAGCGTTGCAAAACGTAACGACCCAATTTTAGGATTTTATTTATTTAATTGTTTGGTGTGTTATATTTGTTGATTATTTGGATGTTAGAGATATTGAGGGTATTTTGGTATTTTTGGGTATGGAGAGTTAATTTATGAGAATTGGTAGTAACTTGGGATAATTAATATAATGGTTGTGTATGAGTAATATTGAGGGTTTTAATGAAGTAATTTTGCAGTAACATTTTAAAGAGATGAGAAAGATACTAGGCCCATTAAGATGAAGGAAACCTAGCCCATTTAGTCAGAATATATATTGATAACTCATGTATGAAATTAGGGTTCCACATTCATTTCCCAAACTTGACAAAAGTGGCTGGTGAAAAAATAGAGAGATTTGTTTGTTGAATCAATGTCAAGCTCCAAAACTCCATCTTCTTCCAGCAAGGTTCTATTACTAACTATTACTTTCAACACTCGATTCCTCTTCATTTTTTTTTTAGGGTTTTGTCATCCCTTAATTTTCATCTATTTTTCTTGATCCATTCTTGTTAACTCTTCTGAGATGAAGTTCTTTTTTAGTTTTAGGGTTTATAGTTACTTGTTAATTGAATAGGAGGGATTTAGATCCTTTAATTGTAGGTGATTTTGAATTTAATTCCAAACCCTAGGAGCATAAGAATTTTTTTTTTTCTGTGTGTGCAGATTTGCCTTTCACCTGGATCTTGTGGGAAACAAGAAAAGATTATATGTTAATTTTCATAATCAATGTTGAATTTCTCTAAAAAAAAAAATCAATGTTGAATTGAATAAGATAGAATCAATGTTGTATTGAATGAAAGCTTATAGATTTGTCTTTCACCATAGATTTGTCTTTTTATAACAAGAAAAAATGCAAGCTTGTATAATCAATGTTGAATTGACTGAAAGTTTTCATATTTGTTGTGAAATTTTTTCTCTTCCAACCCTTTGATTTGTCTAGATTTCGAAATTGTACAAGTAAAAAAATGGTTTTTTTGCACGTCTGGATTATCAATAGTATGGATTTTTTTTTTGTTTGAAAACTCGGTATCCGATCTAAGAGCTAAACTTCTGCTGCTTTATAAACCGATGGTGAATTATTGTGGCAGGGACCGATGATGATCCAGGATGAGAGTGAAATATATGCTGCACAATGCACAGTTTGCATGAAAATGAGAGTGATTGATACACAGGAGGAGTTTGAGGAGATCCGTCATAAAATGAAACAAGAGCCTTTTGATTGTAGCAAAAAGGCTAATCTTAGCTGTGATGATCCTGCTGATATCGAATATGATTCTTCTCGAACATGGGTCATTTACAAACCTAACATTCCAAAGGCTCCACAAGGTTTCAAGAGAACCTTTGTGCTTAGAAAGGATTACTCTAAATTGGATTGTTACTACATCACACCTGCAGGTAAAAAACTGAGATCCCGTAATGAGATAGCAGCATTTCTTAAAGATCATCCGCAACTTGGTGTATCTGCTTCGGATTTTGATTTTTCATCCCCAAAGGTTAGGCCAGACACCGTCCCAGAATTTATTATGCAACAGAAGGGTTCTGCGAACAAAAAAGCTAAGATAGCTAAAGATGAAGTTTGAGAAATGTCATCACAAGGTTGCTGCATGTTGTTGTTGTTGTTGTTGATGTTGTTGTTGTTGTTGTAATATATTATTTCTAGATATTATGTTATGGTTCATTGTATTTGTAACCTAAACAGATATTTGCAGGCTCTTTATGTGGTAACCTAAATACATGTTGTACTCTATCTTTATAAAAAAAAAAAGTTAAATAAGTTGGTTTGTGGGTCAATTTTATACTTTTTTATTGTTAAAGGTTAATAGTAGGTATGACCAGTTGAAAACTATTAGATCTACGTTTACTTTTTTTTAAGGTAGATTGGGGTACTTAGAGTAGAATTCGATTGTAACACATCATAGAATCAATTTGCCTCAGACTACAACAGTCTTATTTTTCTTCTAAACTGAATTGTTAGAATTATAGTGATGATATGAGAATATTCTCTGAAGTATTTATTAAATAGATGTTATTCTCCGACGTGATGAATTTTCATGACTTCATTATTTAATTATTTAATGCATACATTATAATTTACTTTTGGCTGATTTCCCTTTGAAATTGCAAATCTAGTTTTGTGATTGAAAAATGTGAGAAATGGTAAGAAAAAAATCACACTTCCTGGTTACCAACTATACATATTTGCTCGACTGCTTCATTATAACTAGGGTACTGACTACATTTTACATTGTATAATTACACAATCATGAATCACGAAACTTTCTGTCGTGCATGTATAATTACACAATCATGAATCGATTTTTTCTAGATTATCCTTTGCAAATTTGTGGGTAAATTACCCTCTGTTAAGGTGGACCAATTAAAATGAACATTGTGAATTACATTAAATAAAGTCAAACATATAATTACATTCTATGTATTTTGAATATATTTTTGTTATTTACACATATTCACCCCATATTCAATTAATGTGTCTTTATGTTTTAAATCAAAAAATTTAATGAAATCTTTCGTTATCTCATTTCAAATGTTTAGCCATTTTTTATTCTTTTTTTTCTTTACTGTTTTTTGTTTCATCTCTTCTTTTTTCTGCAAATTTTTTACACCATTTTTTTAGAATTTTTTTTACACTATGTGTTAGTGTTTTTTCAATCTTGGTTCTTCTTCTCTCACAAATTCACAAAATCCATTATTTTCCTACCCTAAAAAGATCTAAATAAAAAATAGTATAAACGTTATTTTCTTTTACCGCATTTAGATTATATACTCCCTTGTAAGCATAAAAAAAAATTCTCATGTGTTTATACATCAATATTAGTTTAAACGTTAGTTTTTTGACATGATTACCAAACAATATTTTTACCTAAGATATAAATATATTAGTCTAAAAATTATTTTCTTTGATAAGAATAAAAATGATATTGGTCTAAACGTTATTGTTTATGTGGGTTACTCGAACACTACAATGATTATATCTTTTAATTAGTCGAACAATCATTTTTTTATTCGATGACAAACGTTCAACCTTTCTACCAAAATGGATATAACTATAGTTAGACTTAACTTTTTATCAGATGAATGAACTATAACAAGCCTTAACTTTTTATTACTTAAATTATGATTTAATTTTTTGACAAAGGATCAACCTTTCTTTTGCATTAGGTAACCCAAAATGAAACTCAACATGTGATCAATTACACTCCATCCTCTAAAAGAAGTTTAAAATATACACTACCTTCCGTTGAAAAATAAAACTTATACTCCCCATGAGATGCTTGAATTACAACCCTCTCCATTAATAATTAAATGCACTACACTTTAATCTATTTTTGCAATATCTACAAATTCGAAAACACCATTTAAGAAGAAGAAATAATTCATTTCTTTGTAATTTAAATGTCAATGTTGATTAAATTTAAATATTTTGTTATTAATTTTATAACTTAGAACATACAATACATTTTAAATGTGAAATAATGTTTTCTAATATGTTTTGCATAAAAGGTGGGGGGAGTGTATATTTTTTCATAAAAGGGGAGTGAAGTGTAATTCAAACATCTTTCAAGGATGGGGGGTGTAATTTACTCATTAAAATATGGTCAAATTATTTTATAACATAGGTTAAACCTTTTTTATGAATCAGATGAACTATAGTGAGTCTTCACTTGTGATTACTCAAACTGTGGTTAGTTTATTTTCCCACAAAGGTTTGAGCTTTCTTCTGAATTGGATTAACTATTGTGTCACTTAACTCATTTTTGATCCAATTGTTGTTAGTCATTTTCTGTCAGTGGTTTGACCTTACCTGTATTTCAGATTAACCATAACGAGACTTGACCTGTGATTAGTCGAAATGTGGCTTGTTCCTTTTTTGACAATGATTTAAAGTTTATTCTTGAATGTATGAGCTACAATGAGACTTAAATATAGATCAGTCAATTTGTGGTTATCACATTCACTGAAAAAGGTTCGACTGCTCCTAAATTGGACGATATATTTGTTAAAGAATATATTTTATATTTATTGCAATAAAATAATTATATTTTTATTTATATCATATGTAGTTTTTGTTTAAATATATTTATTCCATTTTATAAATACACATGTCTTTCCTATCATGATTTTATTTAATTTTCTCTTATACTATACTACTAAATAATTGCTAGTATATTTTTAAAAAATTGCAAGTATCTTATTTTCTTTTCTTTATCTTTCTTTCATCGATCAAAAATAAAGTAAAGAAAGTTGAGACTAAGTTGTCTCTCTTTATATTTCTAGAAAAATAAAAGTGAATTATATATTTTTCAGAGACTAAATTAGGTATTATAATTTTTCTTAGGAACTAATACGAGTCTTCGTTTTTTTTAACTTGTCAAAAAAATATTTGTTTAGGTTAATAGCATTTAGTCATCTTATAAATAAAATAAAATAACGTTTAGACTAATATTGATAGCTACAAGCATATGATAATATATAATAATCCAATTAAGAAAAAAATTAATTGATGTTGAAAAAATAACGTTTTTTTTTTTGGATCCAAGCTTAAAAAAACAAGATATGGTTCAAAAAAAGTTGTAGAGAAATAAAAATTTGAAACAAAAAACAATAAAGTAAAAAGAAGAACAAGATTTGTCTAAACAATTGAAATGTGGAAATAAAATATCTCATTAAACCTTTTGATTGCAAAGATAAAGGCACATTAGCTGAATATGAGGTAAAGATGCAAATATCAAATTCTATGTAAAAAATCTTTCCATATTTTATTTAGTTAACAGAGTACATATTGTTCGATTTGAATGATTGATATCATGAGGGATAAATTATCTTCAAATCATGAAAGGGTAGATAGGCCTCACCTCATGAATCACGATACTGCCCTTGCTTGAGAAATGATTCATCATAATCTATATTGATCACCGCACCAAACATGTTGCACAGCTGGTATAAACTTCTTATGTTGGCATTCAAGCCCAGTAACATTATATTTATGACCAAAAGATGGTACTCAAACGTTTCAATCAGGTTTGGTGTATTCAAGAAGTATGTGCGGGGACTTATAGTAAAGGACCTCTTCAACTCCATGCTCACCCCCAGCTCTTGGATTATATATATCCTCGCAAATGGCTATCAACCTACATTAGAAGCATATAACAAGAAGCAATGTAATTTACCACAGGATGTATCTTAAATAAGCTTCACAACATCACTGTAGAGTGACACATGTTCACGAGCACCATTGTGGTGGTTACTTCATGAGGGTGCGTATAATTTGCTCATTTTTCAAGATTCTTATGATGTGGAAGCTACTTCAAACTTAATTCGGCATAAACAGGTCCTGTTGGAATATTAGTGTGATGTTGAAAAAAAAATTGGAAGATTAAACACCAAGTAATTATACTTTGATTTAATGTTGTGTGAATTGAAAAAATACAGTGTGGGGGTCCCACATAAAATAGAACACACACATTATAGTGTTTAAATTGCGATATTTAATTTTAAATACTTGATAATGATAAAAATAATAGTAATTATTATTTTTATTCGAGAATATCACTTCTCATAAATTTAGCTTATGGTGGTTGTGATAAGAATAAAAATTTAATTAAATTTCTTATATTTCCTTCATTCAAATCCAATAGTACACAAGTGTTGTTGAACTGATTAATGGATAAACTCCATTTTAATCTTATCCATTAGAGTAACTGCTGTCGCAATTTTTCCAAAAACAATAATAGAATCTCTATATAAATAGAGGACTCCACTCAGTTCAAAAAACACACCAAAGAGTTTCATTGAGTTGTCGGAAACTCTTTCTATCTTCTCCCTCCAGCTTGTGTTAACGAGCTATTCTTCTCCTCATCTCCTTTTTTCTGTCCCTTCGAAATTAAGAGTTTTCTTAAGACCTTAGTCCCTATTCGGTATAATGTCACTTCAGAACTAAGAAAAGTCTTAAAAACATAATTCCTTCTGTAATATACGTCCCTTCGGAATAAAGAGTACTTTTAAGATCATAGTCCTTATTTGGAATAACAATGTTCCGTCGGAATCAAGAATGATCTTAACGTTATATAAATATTATATCAATATTTTTTCTATTTGGGGAGAAATGGTGGTAACATCATATTTGAGTGGTCGTAGTATCATATTGATAGTTTGGAGAACTTAAAGGCTATAATGGTGGAAACACCATATTTGAGTGGTCTTAACACCATAATAGAATGGTAATAATACCATATTAAAGTGGTTTCAGTATTAAAGAGTGGTCATAGTACCATATTTGAGGGTGTATATCTTGAATGATTTTTTACAGTGCAGTAGTTAACCGCACTGTTGTAGCTGGGTTTGTTTTATCCTGCAGGCGGCGTGGTTGATAGCCTGTCTTGCACAATTTTGGGCAGTGCCACGAAACGTCTTAAAGAGAGCGACCTGGTCGTGACTCAACCTAGTAAACAACTTCGGTGGATAATAAAATTTGGAAATCCAAATACAACAGTTTGGAAATTCAAAAACAACAGGTCCCCTCACCTGAAGGTCTCTGTTTTTGCTTGGAGGCTCTTTCTCAACATGTTACCGAGTAAGGACAATTTGATGATGCGTAACATCATTTGTCACAACCTCAATTTTGTGTGATTGGATGCGGTGGATTGGAAACAACTCATCACTTGTTCCTTTCTTTCCCTGTTTTCTCCCCTCTGTGGTGTATGGTTAGATCTTGGATTGGAATATCTTCACCTGATCCGGACGTGCTACAAAATCATCTCGTTTAGTTTATTCATTCTTCTGGAGGATTGCAAGCTCGTTGTTCTTTCTTCCAGCTTATTTGGTTACTTGTACTTGAGTTATGTGAAACGAGCGGAACAACATAGTTTCCAAGTCTACGGAAAATACAATTCACCAGATGTTAGATAAAGTCAAATTAGATTCAGTTTGGTTGTTGAAAGGTTATAATGTCAATCTTGGTTTAAACTCTCATATGTGGTGGTCGAGCCATTTTGTTTGCATGAGCATCGGATAAGTTCTTTTGCTTCTTTTGTTTATGGTTATGTGTTGACTATAAACTTTTGAGGTTCTTTATGACATTAAAGACCTTCAGTTGGTGTTAATATAATTCATTTTTGTTTGTTAAAAAAAAAAAAACTTGTAGATGGTACAAGATACATTATTATTTTTTTCAAACGAATAAAGAGAGATTTATGGCTACCATCACTCCGAAAAAATTGGCTTACGATATACATCGTTATTGTTTTATATATGTTTTATATATTGTATTTCTCAAAGTGTTTCTATGATGTAATTGTGATGGGTAACATCAACGATATTGTTATTGATCTCAAACCTCAGAAATTTTAGAGATCCTTTCTTCCATTTGACTTGGTTTATTATTTAATGATATATCAATAACTATGACAATGATGTTATGTATACTTTCTTGCTGAGTTGAGAAGGTGGATTCCGAAATTAAGTCGGTGTTTTGGATGATGAAACCAATATAGATTAAGTATTTTTTGGTGTAAACCTTTAGGTTCTCAAGTGAAGGGGTCCTCGTTATATCTGGAGTTCCGCCGTAAAAGTATAACTTGATTCTTGATTTGTTTCATCCAGAATTCAGGTTCTAACGAACAATTCGTTCTTTGATAGAGTTCATCATCCGAGCTCAATTGCATGTTATAATTTAAGTATTTAAGTAACCTCTTCATTCAAATAGAACTAAAAAACTATTGATGTTGTTGATTTTGTTTTTACGCAGTACTTCTGTTTATTGAATTTCTCCGATTACTTGTATTCATATGTGTTTCATACTTTTAGTCATTCTCATATTTATCATGTTAAAACAATAAAAGAAAGTAATGCAGCTTTTAGTAGGCAAAATGGTTTAGTTAGTTTAAATTTCCGTAAGTAGTAATGCTGAATTACATTAACCTACTGCATATGAACCGTTCAGGACTTTTAATTCAATATATGTAACTTTTTTCTTCTTTATGAATCAAGAGAGCAAAGAAGGTGTCTCGTAGGGGTTAACATAATGGATTAATAGGTCATGGTCTATTATTAAACAAGACAGATAAATAATTTATCGATAATTAGTCTTTAATAAAAGTTGACCTTTGCAAAAAAAACAATTAACCTTAATTTATATTAATAATTTATAAATAATTAATCATGTCAAGTTATAGTTGATTAATTAAAAATTATTTGACGGAATGTTATAAAGATATTATATTGTAGGCCGCCTTTGTGTTGGGTCCATTTCTGTCGTCGCTACCTCTTGTTGCGTTTTGGGTTGCTTAGTATTTGGGTGCTTAAAGTGTAGGTGATCTTTGAGTTGAACTTGTTTCCTTTTCTGACATGATTTCCGTTTACTCACTACCCATCTTATCGAATGTTGTACTGATTGTTGCTATGAATTCAGGTGGGCCAATTACTTTTGCATCGAGATCGGAAGTTAGTGTCTAGTTGCAAGTGGTTCAGTTGGTTATGGTGTCTTCTTCGGTGGATCGGGGATGAGGGGTACGTACCTTACTGATTTGTCTCTGGAGTCTGGTGGGCAGATCGCTTTGATTCGACATCGAGAGTCAATTATTTGATTCAAGTTTGCTTTAGTCTATTACGGTGTTTTTTCTTCAGTGGACCGGAGGTAGAGAGGTGGTGGAAGCCGAAGGAGTGTTGGAATAAGACTTTTTGGGTGTGGCTCAACCATGGTGAGCTGAATAGGATGTTTGATTTAGAGCAGTGTTTTTTTTGGAGTGAGTAGCGACAATGTGTGTGTATGAATTTCGTTTTCAGTGGTTGTTCGCGACGGAGTTTGTTTTTGACGGTGAAATTGGTTTTGGTGGTTGTGGGGTTAATGGGTGTTAAAGGTAGGTGATGTGTGTACTGGTGTCTTTATAGGTGTTTATTTTGGATGTCCCATCTATATATGCCGCCTTTGTAATTTTTGATTTATCGGTCTCTATTCGTCTTGAGCAGAGATCAAGTTTTTAATAAATTTTGCCGTTAAAATAAAGAAAAAAACTTTCACGTTCCTCTAAAAGAAACTTTCGATATACAATTGTTTTTATGGAATTTTTTTTTGAAAGATTTTATATACAATTTTTTGTAAAAATTAGCATACACATTTTTAATTTTTTTTATATATCCATAATTCAAATCTTATGAAGTAAATAATTTACTTTTCTGGTAAAATTTTATCACAACATTGGTTTGAAATGTCAATGTAGTCAAGATTGTGTTGAAAATAATAGTTTGTATAATAGATATGTTAGTTCGTGAAGTATGAACTTATATTAGATACAAATGGTTTACGAAATTAAATCACAATAATTTATTTATTTTTTTGACAAAAAATAAAACAAAATAATATATTTACGAGTGTTATGAAATTAACAAATGTATTATCAAAGTTGTATTGTATAGAATAGTAGAGAGGAAGAGATAAAGGGTGTTGTGAAATTAACAAAAGTATTATCAAAGTTGCATTGTATAGAATAGTAGAGAGAAATTATTACCAAAAAAAAAAAAAAAGAATAGTAGAGAGAAAGAGATCATAAAAGAAATAGAAGAAAGTATATTGCATTACTTCACCGGTGTGTTCTTTACACTACAACTTGTGTCCTATTTATAGGATACAATAGGTACAGGAATGATCACATTACAACTCACTTACTAGTGGGAGTTACAAGCATGTGAAAGAATAATGGATGGACATCCACTAATAGATATATTCATAACACTCCCTCTTGAATGTCCATCAAAGATATGCCTCATTAAAACCTTACAAGAGAAAAACCCAATGAAAAAAAAAACTAGAGAAGGAAAAAGAGTACAACATCCTTTTGTGTCATAATATGCCTCGTTAAAAACATTTCCAGGAAAACCCAGTGGGATAAAACCATGGTTAAGGAAAAAAGAGTGCAGAACACATTTATGTCTCTTAAAATAAATGGTACACATTTACCAATTCACTCTAGGTTAACATATCAAACTCTATATATATGTATTTTACCATTCTAATTCTCTTTTTGCGCAAAAAATCATACATATCTAATTAACTTCACATTTTTGAGTGTGCAGACTACAGGTCCAAACAATTCAGCCTTACAAAGTGAGTTTGATTTCACTGGAAATGTCTATTTTCATCTGCAGATAGTTTAATTTCATAACACGTTATCAGCACAAAGCTCTATCAATCGGAGGATGCTTGCTGACGTTGGAAATCATGGTAGTGGTGGTGAACCTTTGATTTAAATTGAAAGTCAAATAAGTTGCAGAAATTATACCATATATATGCTTCATCCAGGTTATCTATTCTACCTTACTTCCTGGTTATATATTTGGGTGAAATTTATGCCTGGTATGAATTTGTGCAAAAGGTATCTTGATATTTGATTTGATTGGTATTATATTATTGCTCTTTTGAAGTTGTTCTTAATATATTATCATTTAATGGGTAGATGAGAAATTAAAATCACTTAGTGGATAATGGATGAAGAAAGTTATGATTTATGAATACTAATTGAATAAGATATGTAGTAGTGTAATATCCCACTAGTCAGTATTAGAGTTTTATCAGTCGAAGGTGTGCTAGAGAACCATGTTCATGAAATTTACTACGATGATAAATGTTCTACAACGCAGTGTCAGTTACGCGGGTTTAATTATCAGTGTCAGAATAAACAAGTTTAAGATGAAGGGCATTTTGGTATTTACACCAAGGGGGGTAATAAAGGTGTTGAGAGCCAAAATCATCATTGTTCCATGTAGTTTCTCTCTCTAAGTTTACAAGACTAGAATTATCTCTTCCTTCTCTATAAGAAATGTCGCTCTCCTTCTCCCCTTAATTCATCAAACTTTCCAAGTTCAAACAATTGGTGAATCGAGCATGGATATTACTGATTTAGCAAGCAAGGAACAACTAAGGGAATGGATTGAAGCTTTGAGTTTGGTCTTGGTGAGCTATGAGCCATGAATACAAGTTGGAGCAAGTTAGGGTTTGCCTCTATGTGAACTTGAAGCTTGAAGTTGTGATGTTGCTGAACCTTTAGGTGAGTTCTCTAGCTAACATAAAACCCTTGGGTTGTTGTGTGATTCTTAAGTAAGATGATTGAATGTAGAAAGTTATGAAACTTAGGATTTATGCCCTTTTGCTATAATCTGTTGAAATTGTGAAATTGTTGCCATGTATTTGTTCTAAGTTGTTTTCTATACGTTCTAGATGTATTGTGGGCATTAAAAACTTGATTTTGAGGTTTTCGGTTCACAAATTTGAAATTCTGCAGGTCTGGACTGATGAATGCTCGCTTAAGCGTGCACTGCTCGCTTAAGCGAGCTGTTGGCAGAACCTAATCAAGCTGCACGCTTGCCGCACGCTTGGAGCACGCTTAAGCGTGCAGCCTCAGTACACCATTTTTTGAAAACTCTCCTTGTGGTCCAGAATGTCGTCTGATGCTTTTCTTTGCAAACTTTTATAACTTTAACAAACCCTCAATGTTAATAAACTAATGTGCACTATATGTAGAGGTATTATGAATGAAATGCATTAGTAACATTAACAAGTTCAACGATGACTGGCATACGAGTGATACGTGAAATATGCGGGTACATATTAAGTCTAGGTAAGGGTGAACGTAGAGCCTCGACTTAGGCAATTGAGATTATGTATGATGGATCACCTATTAAGCATTTATGGAATGTTAAGCAAATGACTATACATGTGTTTATGACCATAAACAATTATTCTACCGCTAATCGGGTAGGTTACGGACCCGTGGTAAACTAGTAAGCAAGCATAAGTATAAGACTTTTATGTATGATGCTACGCCTCTAAGCGTAAAATGAATGTTATGTATATGACTTTATGTAAATGACTATGATAATAAGCGAATGTGTAGGTGTCGTGTCTCTCTGTTATCCACGTCAAGGGGGATACGAAAGGTTCACGCCAAGGGGGACGGGATAAGCTCCACAAGGGGGGCCCGCACGACACTGAGGGAGTCCGATGTGCCCTTCCTAGGTATTCATCGGTAATGAAAGGCAATGTACTCGGCGTTACTCCACCTGATACACTCCGTAAAAGTAACTCAGATAATTGTTGATACACCATTATATGACATGTTTATGACAAGAATGATATGATATGATTATGTTATGATATGAGTCGTGTGTAAGCTTATGTATCAAAATAAGACTAAGAAGTTACACCGTTGATGATCTTAGGTCTTCCCCGATCGTCTGGGTTAAGATCGTGTCATGAATAAGTTATGTTAGGTCATGATACATTTAGTGTATCTTGACGTAGCGGTCTTAGGTTCCCCTAACCGCCATGACATGTATAATGTATGTCAAGACTTGTAACCTATGTTTTGCCAAACCTGATGACGGTCTTAGCATGCACAACCGTCTAGGTGAGAATGCTCCACACACGTATAATCAACCGGCAGGTTGTATTGTAGACACGTGGTGACTATAGGTTTCCCCGAAGTCACCTATAGCCTAGGATTAGGTAGAACTCACTGAGACATTATGTCTCATCCCAATCCTTATTTGTTTCAGATCAGCAGGTTGATAAGCAGAATGTAGCAAGCTTCTGACTGAATGGATACTCAGCAAGGACTCGTTCGTATCCGCTGCAGGATATTTTTATGGATTCAAGAGTGTTTTACTATACTTTGGATAGATAGTGTTGTATTATTGATTGTACGAACGTGTATTGTTGTATATGATATTCATTCGAAGTTTTCATGTTGTAAATTTTAATGTATCTAGTACTAAAGATAATGCACATGCTAAACTTTCTAGATACACATATATCTTATTTGATATATGTGTAAGCTCGCAGACACAAACTTGATTGGCCTAATTTGTTGAAAAATGATGGATTATATTTTTTTTGATACTTATATGAATCTTATGTGACATGAATTTGTAAGTTGATGTTTAGTCATTTACTTATGGAATAATAGAAATGTGATAAAGGAGAGGATTTTCTGTAAGTATTTTATTTGTTTATACTTTGATGCTAATATTTCTTGTTGTTTATTATTTTATAATAATTCTATGTCATATTTTTCCTACAAGTCTTGAATGATATATGAAATTATTCTTCAAGTTTAATTTGATTGTATTTGTGTCACCAATTTTTTTTTTTTTATGGTTGACTTGATTGTTCTTTATTAATATTTTTGTATATAATTTTTGTTGAAAAATTTCTTTGACTTGTACAGTTGTCTTATATTTTTTTATTTACTCTTGTTAAATTTCAGAAGAAATTAACATTGAAGGACCCTTAAAAGATTGTTCAAACATTAAAGTTCTTTTGTGATATAGTTCTTGAAGAACTATATTTTTTCTTTTAATATTAAAGCACTTCTGAAGTTTTGCACAAATAACGAATTTACTTAACCATTATTTATGAATATTGGTGTTATAATTCTTGAAGAACTAATAACACCAAAGAATATCATATTTTTAAGAAGTCTATAAGTTCTCTATGATCTTAGTATTAATTCAAAAGAAAGAAAAATTAAGACTAAACATCCTTTAAGGATATCAATCAGATTTTTATCATAGTTTATGAAGATTTGAGATATATATAGTTCTTGAAGAACTAAATATTTAATATCAAACATCCTCGAAGGATAACAAAAATAAAAAATTTGAAGGTGTAAATTCTTCAATAGTGGCCTCTATCAGATTTCTTATAATTTGGATATGTTATTTGGGGATCAATCTATTAGGAATAGGACTACATAGTTATGGTTCATTTACATCTCATTAAATTTCAATGATTAAAGAACCTGAGAAATAAAAATATGGAAAGCATATAAATATATACTTTCCATAAATCGTGGTGAACCCTTTCAATCAAGCAATGTAATGATTCAAGGGGTTCTCACAAACAACAAACATATTGGATTATAATTTCAATTTTTTTTAGTGAATCTAACAGAAAAATATTCTTTTTCATAAGGTTTTTTTTTTTTTTTTTTCTCTTTTTGATTCATTTATTCATGAAAATGCTCTATCAAAAATTAGCGAGAATAGCTTCAACCTTGTCAACCGAGAATGAAAAAATGAAATCTGGATAAATACCAATACCTATTACGGGTATAAGGATAGAAATCGAAATAAATAATTCACTCGGCCCAGAATAAAAAAAATAAGAGTTTGGTGTATTAAAAAACTTGTATCCATAGAACATCTGTCTTAAGATAGATAATAAATAAATAGGAGTTAATATCATTCCAATTCCTATTTTCATCATGAAAAGATATTTTTGACTAGTAATTATTAAAAAAAAACGATCAATTCGGCAACAAAATCGATCATGCCCGGCAATGCAAGAGAAGCCATCGATAAGATAGTGAAAATCGTGAATATTTTTGGCATTGGAATAGTCATTCCGCCCATTTCGTCAAGATAAAGAAGACGTAGTCTATCATAACGAGTTCCTGCCAAGAAAAAAAGCGCAGCGCCAATAAATCCATGAGATATTATTTGTAAAATGGCCTTGTTGAGCCCAATATCACTTATAGAACCAATTCCTAGAATTATGAAACCCATATGAGATACCAAAGAATGAGCTATTCTTTTTTTTAAATTAAGTTGACCAAAAGATGTTGAAGCGGCATAGATTATTTGAATATAACATAATATCATTAACTAGGGGAAAAATATTGAATGAGCGTGGGAAAATAATTCCATGTTAATTCTAACCAAACCATATGCTCCCATTTTTAATAAGATTCCGGCTAAAAGCATACACGTGCTGTAATGTGCCTCTCTGTAGGTATCTGGTAAACATGTATATAAGGGTATAATCGGCGACTTGATAGCAAAAGCAATAAGAAAAGAAATATATAATATTATTTCTAGTGCCACGGGATATAATTGATTAGTTAATGTTTCAAAATTTAATGTTGGTTATTTAGAACCATATAAACCGATACCCAGAATTCCCATTAATAAAAAAACAGTACCTCCTGCAGTGTATAACATAAACTTTGTAGCTGAATACAAACGTTAATTCCCCCCCCCCCCCCCCACATGAGTAAAAGTAGATAAACGGGAATTAATTCCAATTCCTATATGATGAAAAAAATTAAAATGTCTCGAGAAGAAAATGGTCTGATTTGACCGTTATACATTGCTAACATCAGGAAATAGAATAATTGGTATTCTCGAGTAACCGGCTGAGCCACTAAAGTGGCTAAAGTAGTTATAAATCCCGTCAGTGAAATAGGGCCTATAGAGAGTCCATCTATTCCCAATCTCCAGTAAAAATAAAAAAATTGATCCATTTATAATTCTCCGTCAGTTGAATTAGTGGATCATCCAATTGGAAATGATAACAAAATGCATAGGTTGTTAGAAGGTGATCGATTAAGCATATACAAATGCTATACCACCTAATTACCTTATTTCCCCTAAGAGGGAATAAGAAAATTAAGGAACCTGCGGCTATTGGGAAAACTACAACTGTTGTTAACCAAGGAAAATAATTCGTCATAAAAATAAGATACACTTGGGCCAGAAAAGACCGTGTTAAAAAAAAATACAAAAACTTCTTTTAAGCATGGGTTTTTGCCAATAAAAAAACCTATTCGTGTGGTGTTTTTTTAAATGTATCAATAAGCTAGACCCATACTTCGAGTTGTTTTAGGCCCTAAATAAACTCGAACACTTAGGGAATCTGTTGGACAAGCACACTCACACCTCTTACAACTAACACAGTCCTCTGTTCTTGGGGAAGAAGCTATTTTCTTAGCTTTACATCCATCCCAAGGTATCATTTCTAATACATTTGTGGAACAAGCTCGGACACATTGAGTACATCCTATACATGTATCATAAATCTTTACTGAATGTGACATTGTATCTATGGTAAACCCTAGGCGCGTAAGGAAAAAAAATTGTGTGCAAATTTGTTTTTCACCCGGATCTTGTGAGAAATTAGAAAAGAGTATGTGTTAATTTTCATTATCAATGTTGAATTGAATGAAAGTTTATTGAATCAATGTCGGATTGAATGAAAGCTTATAGACTTGTCTTTCACCATAGATTTGTCTTTCATAACAAGAAGAAAAAAAATGCAAGCTTATAAAATCAATGGTTGAATTGAATGAAAGTTTTCATATTTGTTGTCAAATTATTTCTCTTCCAATCCTTTGATTTGTCTGGATTTCAAAATTGTACGAGTAAAAAAGGATATTTTTGCACGTCCGAATTATCCAGACTTCGGAACAAATCAGAGGCCTTTGAGAAGCACATGAGTTGGAAGAGGAACCACCATGTTTAAGTCTTGTACATATAATTTGGTGGATGACCTGACTGGATAAACTTTGATACCATATTATGTTTTTATACTGAGTCTAACTCATCTCAAAACCGGCTTATAAGGTGTAGTGTGTCATTCTCAAAGCCTTCTTCCACTTCACCCAACACATCATTTGCTCCCCTAAAGTACCCCCCCCCCCCCCCCCCCCCCATAGGAAGTTCCGTTGGATCTTCACTGACCTCCTCTACACTTTCGAATGAATTAATAAGGGTAATCCTCCCACCAAAACTAACATATTTGTTACCAAAATTTATGAACCTCATTTCCACTCTTTCCACCAAAGTATCTCACGTTGAGAATTTCCTCACATTACCACTCACTGGTAACCCCAAATAGTTAGAGGGTATCCCTCTTCTCCTACAATTGAGGAAATTACACGCAATGTTCATAAACTCACCATCTATATTAACACCTATCAAACAACTTTTAAAAAAGTTTACCTATGCCATCTCAAACCTTCAAGGTGTAACGCCACCACAAACTCAACTTTGATACCATAAACTCACCATCTATATTATCTACCGCATATTATAAATGCAAAATCTCCATCTCATCTCTACCCACTTTAAAAATTTTAAAAAAGTTTAACACCACCACGTTCCACATTAACCCACTAAAACCTTCGACTACCAAGAGGAATAAGAATGGTGCTAAGGAATCACCTTGTTTTAAACCTCTTTGGAAACTCACCTCCTCCGTAAGGCTCCCATTGAATAAAATTGACATGCTTCCCGCCACATAATCCTTCATCCAACCAATCCACTATGAACAAAAACCAACTCTAACCAACATATACTCCAAAAAACCCCAATTCATAGAATCATACGTCTTTTCAAAATCCACGTTGAAGATCAAACATTCTTTCCTCAATTTCTTAGCTAAGTCCACCACCTCATTTATTACAATCACCCCATTCACAAGATCCCTTCCTTTCAAGAAAGTCGATTGAGAGGTGGATATGACCGAATTCAACACCATAGCAAGATGTGCTCCCAACACCTTTGAGATAAGCTTGTAAAGGCATCCAAAAAGAGATATAAGACGGTATTCCTTCAAAGCAAAAGGTTCATCTACTTTGGGAATCAAAACTATAAAATTGGACCAAAAACTCCTATGCAATGTAACACCCCGTTTCCCAAAACGACGTAATAATAATAATAATCATAATAATCAGAGTTATTCAACATCAAACGGAGCATTACACTACTTTTCAAATTTATTTAAATAGAACATAAAACTATTCAAATACCAACAAAATCATCTTTATAAAATTCTGCAGCGGAAATCTTTAATTTAAATCATCATCATTCAACTACAACAAAATCCATTGGCACAAGGCCTCAACATAACAATATTATTCAACAAATAAATCTTCAACAACAATAAAGCTTCAACAACATGTTCTTCAAAATATGATACATAAAGGAATGTAAGAAAGACAACGATTCCCCATCCCGTTACGTATCAGAGCCCTAGGACACAAGAGCCAACATCTAACTAGCCTTCGTTACCTGCACTTGCCCACAAGGCGGCAATTCCAACAGAAGGGGTGAGTTCACAAATCAAAAATAATATATATATATAATGAACCATCAACTTAAATTAAAACACATCAACAAATATATCAATATCCATACATATATGGCATCATCATTCATCAACAATAACATTTCATTTCACTTCATCATTGAATTACAACAACTCTTGTGGCGACATCTCACCAACAACAACTCCGACACCGACTATGCAACGACATCAACTATGCAAGGACATCAACTACAAAATGCAACATGCATGTGGTACCATTTTACGCGCGTTGAATGACAAGCATTCCAGGGCATGAGCCCTCAACAGTTGGATGGTTAAAGCATCCCAGGGCATAAGCCCTCAACAGGTGAACGATAAAGCGTTCCAGGGCAATAAGCCCCCAACGGGTGAATGATAAACATTCCAGGGCAATAAGCCCCCAACAAATGCATATGAGTATGAATGGACTCAGTGGTGTATATCAGCATACAACCCAACAACATCAACTAATGGTGTATATCAGCATACAACCAGACAACAACAACTTAGGACACCCTCCCCAACTGGACAATATCACTCAACAACATCAAGGCAACTCAACTTATCAAAGCATAATTATTTCATGTAAACATACTTAGTCCCATCATATTTTTCTTTATAAATAAGTTTTGCCATCTAAACAATTCTAAATAAATCCAACAATCAAGTTAGGAAGCTTAGGTTTGGGTTAGGAGCACTTAGAAAAATCACAGAAAATGGTCGCACAGGACCCATCTCGCTTAAGCGAGCAGCTTCTCGCTTGAGCGAGTCAAATGACGAAAGTTTGGGTGTTCCTCGCTTGAGGCTCGCTTGGCGTTCGCTTGAGCGACGCTCACTTACTACAGGTTATGGGCAGATTTCGCTTGAGCGACGGAAATTTCGCTTGAGCGAACCAAATGACAAAAGTTTGTTTCTTGTTCGCTTGGCGCTCGCTTAAGCGAACTAACTTTTCAGAATTCTGGGCAACTACTAAGGTAGCTCGCTTAATCGACGGGTCACTTCGCTTAAGCGACGCTTCACCTGGACAGACTAGAAACCTACGATTTCACAACCTCTTTCTCATCCAAAAACCCCTTTTTGATCCCCCAAACACCCAAAATGATTTACTACATTGGTTATGGGTTCAATACACAACTAAACATCAGAAACAATTCATAACAACATCATCAGCAACACAATTCAACACATATGATCAAATTATCATGTTCTTAAACCTAGTTTCAAACTACCATTTTCAATCCAATTTTCATGAAATCATGCATATATATATATATATATATATATATATATATATATATATATTACAACTGAATGTAAACCCACCCTTACCTGATTAGATGAACAAAAGCTACAGAATTCAACTCACCCTAGCAATCTCCCTTGTTCTTGGTTCTTCCCTCTTTTCTCCCAAAAAGCTTATGTTTTCTTTCTACTGATACGTACAAAAATGTTTGTCTGACTCTTTCTATTTTCTTTTCCCACAAAACATAACTCCTTCTTTTCTTTTAACTCCCTCACTAAATTTCTATTAATTCTCATTAACCCCCTCCTTAATTCTAATAATTTCTAACTAAATCCTTATAACCAAATAAATATTTATATTTCTCCTATTTTATTAAATAACACAAAATCATAACTAATTATCATATAATACAATATAAATCAAATAACAACATCACATAATTATTTTAAAGCATATAAAATACATAAAACATATTAAAATCAACTGAAAATAATGAAATAACAACTAGGGCGTTACAACTCTCCCCAACTTAGAGAATTTCGTCCTCGAAATCTTACCTCAAACAAACAACTCAGGATAGGATTCTTGCATCTTACTCTCCAACTCCCAAGTCAAGCTCTCACCAGTTACACCGCCCCAAACAACCTTCACCCAGGGTATTTCCTTGCCTCTCAACTGCTTCACCTTGCGATCCTCAATCCTCAAAGGTAAAGTCTCAACGGTAAGGTTATCCCTAACTTGCACATCATCCCTAGGAATAACATGCGAAGGATCCGCTACATACTTCCTTAGCTGCGACACATGAAACACATCATGCAAGTTCGAAAGATGTGGTGGCAATCCAATCCGATATGCCACGGTTCCAACCATCTCTGAAATCTGATAAGGACCAATGAACTTTGGAGTCAACTTCTTAGACTTCAATGCACGTCCTACACCCGTCAAAGGAGTAACCCTCAAGAACACATGATCACCCTCCTGAAACTCAAGGGCTTTTCTTCGCTTGTCATGGTAACTCTTCTGACGATCTTGCGATGCTTTCATCTTTCTCTTATCATCTTGACCTTCTCCGTAGTCTGTTGAACCAACTCTGGTCCCAACACAACACTTTCACCTGACTCAAACTAACACAAAGGAGTTATGCACCTCCGACCATACAAAGCTTCGAACGGTGCCATACCAATACTCGAGTGGTAACTATTGTTATATGTGAACTCTATCAACGGTAAGTGGCTGTCCCAAGCTCCACCTTGCTCGAGTACACACACTCTCAACAAATCCTCTAAAGATTGGATAGTCCTCTCCGACTGACCATCTGTCTGCGGATGATAAGCCGAACTCAACCTCAATTTCGAACCCAAAGCATCTTGCAAACTCTTCCAAAACCTCGAAGTGAACCTCGGATCTCTATCCGACACAATACTTGACGGAACACCATGCAGCTTCACAATATCGCGAATGTAAATTTCCACCAACTGAGCTACCGGATAACTAATATTGATCGGAATAAAGTGCGCCGACTTAGTCAACCTGTCGACCACGACCCAAATGGCATCATGCCCTCTTGGAGTATTCGGCAAACTCGTTACAAAATTCATGGAAACGCTGTCCCACTTCCACTCAGGCACATCTAAAGGAGTCAACAGCCCTGCAGGCTTCTGATGCTCAACCTTGGACTTCTGACAAGTCAAACATGCATACACAAACTGAGCAACATCTCTTTTCAAACCGGACCACCAAAACAATTTCTTTAAGTCATGGTACATCTTTGTAGCTCCTGGATGAATACTCAAGCTACTCTTGTGACTTTCTTCTAAAATCAATTTCTTCAAACCTTCATCGTCAGGAATACAAATCCTTCCTCTGAACCTCAATACACCTTGGTCATCAACCTTAAAGTCACCATCTGCATTTTGATCACTAGCAGTCATCAAGTCCACAAACTTAACATCAACCTTCTGTGCCTCCTTGATACTATTCAAGAAATCACTATTAATCTTCAACATGCCTAACCGCACACTTTGAGGCGACTTTTCACAAACAAGACTCAAGTCTCTAAACTGTTCAAGCAACTCGAATTCTTTCACCATCATAGCCGACATATGCAATGTCTTTCTGCTCAACGCATCCGCAACCACATTGGCTTTACCAGGATGGTAATTCAAGCCAAAATCATAGTCCTTAAGCAACTCAAGCCACCTCCTCTGCCTCATGTTCAACTCCTTCTGATCAAATAAATACTTTAAACTTTTATGATCACTAAATACCTCAAATCTGGAACCGTACAAATAATGCCTCCAAATTTTCAACACAAACACCACAGCCGCCAACTCTAAATCATGCGTAGGATAATTCTTCTCATGGATCCTCAATTGCCTAGAAGCATAAGCTACTACCTTTCCATCTTGCATCAAAACACCACCTAAGCCCAGCTTAGATGCATCACAATAAACAACAAAAGGTTCTTCTGGCTTCGGCAAAATCAAAATAGGAGCAGTCGTCAATCTTCGCTTCAACTGATTGAAACTACTCTCACATTGAGTATCCCACACAAATACTTTACCTTTACAAGTCAACTGCGTCAAAGGAAGTGCCAACTTTGAAAATCCTTCAATGAACCTACGGTAATAACCAGCCAAACCAAGAAAACTTCTAACCTCGGTAACTGACTTCGGTGTCTCCCACTGCGATACAACATCAACCTTCGAAGGATCTACAGCAATACCATTACCAGAAATAATATGGCCAAGAAAACTTACTTCACTCAACCAGAACTCGCATTTGGACAGCTTGGCATACAGTTTCTTTTCCTTCAGCACTTGCAATACAATCTTCAAATGCTCTGCATGCTCGGCTTCAGTCTTAGAGTAAATTAAGATATCATCAATAAATACAACAACAAATTTATCCAGATACTCATGAAAAATTCTGTTCATGTATTCCATAAACACACCAGGCGCATTAGTAACACCGAAAGGCATCACCTTATATTCATAATGACCATATCGTGTCCTAAAGGCCGTCTTTTGCATATCCTCATCTTTCACCTTAATCTGATGGTAACCCGACCTCAAGTCAATCTTGCTAAATACTTTTGCACCCACTAACTGATCCATCAAGTCATCAATCCTTGGAAGTGGATACCTATTCTTTATCGTCACTTTGTTCAACTAACAGTAATCAATACACAACCGCATGCTACCATCCTTCTTCTTGACTAACAACACCGGCGCTCCCCAAGGTGAAACACTCGGTCTTACAAACTTCTTGTCAAGTAAGTCCTCCAACTGCTTCTTTAACTCAGCTAACTCAGAAGCTGACATACGGTAAGGAGCCATCGACACAGGCTTCGTACTCGGAACAAGATCAATTGCAAACTCGACCTCCCTCTCTGGTGGCACATCTGGAATCTCATTAGGGAAAACTTCAGGAAACTCTTTCACGACAAGCAATCTATCAATCACAGCTTGATTTTCTACTGACAAGAACACCAACAAGGAAAACATCAAGACGCCGTCTTGTTCTAACCGCTTCATCTCTTTAGTGGATAAAAATTCTGCTCCACTCTCTTCTTCAGCAGAAGAAAACCGCACCGTCTTGCTAAAACAATTAATCAGGACATGATTGTATTCTAACCAATTCATTCCCAATATTACATCCATTCCCACAAATGGCAAACAAACAAGATCGACCTCAAAATCTCTACCAAAAACAGACAACGGGCAACTTAAACAGACAAGGGAAGTAGTTACTGAACCCTTAGCTGGAGTTTCAACAACCATCTCCCCATTCATATCAGACATAATCAAACCTAATCTTTTTGCACAGTCAATAGCAATGAAACAATGCGTAGCACCAGTATCTATAATAGCAATTAAAGGAGTACCATTAAAGAAACAAGTACCTCTGATAAGTCGATCTTCATTATCGGTCTGGGTACCGGTCAAAGCAAACACCCTTCCACTAGTCTGCGCCTTCTTAGGCTGCGTACACTGAGAACCAATGCGACCTTCCTCATTACAATTGAAGCAAATAATATCCCCACGCTTGCATTCAGTGACAGTATGGCCCTTCTTTCCGCATTGAAAACACTTCTTCTCATCTCGGTTGCAGGCATTACTCTTGTGGCCTTTAACACCACACTTATAACAAACAATCTCAGCCGGAGCATCTCTACGTGCAGGTCTCCTCTCATCTTGCATCCTCTGCTTGCCCTTATCAGCTGGGGCACTATAAGGCTTCAGGCGACTTTGCTGCCCCTTACCTCTTCGGTCACTCATCACCTTGTAATGGGCCTTTGTATCCTCTTCATAGATCCTACAGCTGCTTACCAACTCAGAAAAGTCTCTTATCTTCTGATAGCCAATGGCCCGCTTGATATCAGCTCGCAGACCATTCTCGAACTTGATGCATTTGGAGAACTCAGTAGTCTCCGCAGCATAATGTGGATAAAACTTGGCAAGCTCCATAAACTTTGCAGCATACTCGGTGATAGACATGTCTCCTTGCTTCAGCTCAAGGAACTCAATCTCTTTCCTACCACGGACGTCTTCTGGAAAATACCTTCTCAAGAATTCCCTTCTGAACACAGCCCATGTAATCACAGCACCTTCAGCCTGAAGAATTGGTTGAGTGCTTACCCACCAGTCGTCAGCCTCCTCTGCTAACATATGTGTGCCAAAACGCACCATCTGCGCATCACTGCACTGCATCACACGGAAGATTCTTTCGACCTCCTTCAGCCAAGTCTGCGCTCCATCGGGGTCGTACCTTCCCTTGAAGGTTGGTGGATGATTCCTCAAGAATGTTTCCAGCATCCGCACACCTTCACCACCACCAGCACCTTGCTGTTGTTGTCCCACAACCTGAGCCATTGCTTGCAAGGCAGCAACAAGAGCAGCATCATTCCTTCCAGCCATCTAGATAATTCTACATAACAACAACAAATCAGGACAACAAAGACAGTTAAAACTGTCACACAACACTACTAGGCTCGACACGACTCTACTAATTGGCCGGACGGACCGACCTGCTCTGATACCAATTGTAACACCCCGTTTCCCAAAATGACGTAATAATAATAATAATCATAATAATCAGAGTTATTCAACATCAAACGGAGCATTACACTACTTTTCAAATTTATTTAAATAGAACATAAAACTATTCAAATACCAACAAAATCATCTTTATAAAATTCTGCAGCGGAAATCTTTAATTTAAATCATCATCATTCAACTACAACAAAATCCATTGGCACAAGGCCTCAACATAACAATATTATTCAACAAATAAATCTTCAACAACAATAAAGCTTCAACAACATGTTCTTCAAAATATGATACATAAAGGAATGTAAGAAAGACAACGATTCCCCATCCCGTTACGTATCAGAGCCCTAGGACACAAGAGTCAACATCTAACTAGCCTTCGTTACCTGCACTTGCCCACAAGGCGGCAATTCCAACAGAAGGGGTGAGTTCACAAATCAAAAATAATATATATATATATAATGAATCATCAACTTAAATTAAAACACATCAACAAATATATCAATATCCATACATATATGGCATCATCATTCATCAACAATAACATTTCATTTCACTTCATCATTGAATTACAACAACTCTTGTGGCGACATCTCACCAACAACAACTCCGACACCGACTATGCAACAACATCAACTATGCAAGGACATCAACTACAAAATGCAACATGCATGTGGTACCATTTTACGCGCGTTGAATGACAAGCATTCTAGGGCATGAGCCCTCAACAGTTGGATGGTTAAAGCATCCCAGGGCATAAGCCCTCAACAGGTGAACGATAAAGCGTTCCAGGGCAATAAGCCCCCAACGGGTGAATGATAAACATTCCAGGGCAATAAGCCCCCAACAAATGCATATGAGTATGAATGGACTCAGTGGTGTATATCAGCATACAACCCAACAACATCAACTAATGGTGTATATCAGCATACAACCAGACAACAACAACTTAGGACACCCTCCCCAACTGGACAATATCACTCAACAACATCAAGGCAACTCAACTTATCAAAGCATAATTATTTCATGTAAACATACTTAGTCCCATCATATTCTTCTTTATAAATAAGTTTTGCCATCTAAACAATTCTAAATAAATCCAACAATCATGTTAGGAAGCTTAGGTTTGGGTTAGGAGCACTTAGAAAAATCACACAAAATGGTCGCACAGGACCTATCTCACTTAAGCGAGCATCTTCTCGCTTGAGCGAGTCAAATGACGAAAGTTTGGGTGTTCCTCGCTTGAGGCTCGCTTGGCGTTCGCTCGAGCGACGCTCACTTACTACAGGTTATGGGCAGATTTCGCTTGAGCGACGGAAATTTCGCTTGAGCGACGGAAATTTCGCTTGAGCGAACCAAATGACGAAAGTTTGTTTCTTGTTCGCTTGGCGCTCGCTTAAGCGAACTAACTTTTCAGAATTTTGGGCAACTACTAAGGTAGCTCGCTTAAGCGACGGGTCACTTCGCTTAAGCGACGCTTCACCTGGACAGACTAAAAACCTACGATTTCACAACCTCTTTCTCATCCAAAAACCCTTTTTGATTCCCCAAACACCCAAAATGATTTACTACATTGGTTATGGGTTCAATACACAACTAAACATCAGAAACAATTCATAACAACATCATCAGTAACACAATTCAACACATATGATCAAATTATCATGTTCTTAAACCTAGTTTCAAACTACTATTTTCAATCCAATTTTCATGAAATCATGCATATATATATATATTACAACTGAATGTAAACCCACCCTTACCTGATTAGATGAACAAAAGCTACAGAATTCAACTCTCCCTAGCAATCTCCCTTCTTCTTGGTTCTTCCCTCTTTTCTCCCAAAAAGCTTATGTTTTCTTTCTACTGATACGTACAAAAATGTTTGTCTGACTCTTTCTATTTTCTTTTCCCACAAAACATAACTCCTTCTTTTCTTTTAACTCCCTCACTAAATTTCTATTAATTCTCATTAACCCCCTCCTTAATTCTAATAATTTCTAACTAAATCCTTATAACCAAATAAATATTTATATTTCTCCTATTTTATTAAATAACACAAAATCATAACTAATTATCATATAATACAATATAAATCAAATAACAACATCACATAATTATTTTAAAGCATATAAAATACATAAAACATATTAAAATCAACTGAAAATAATGAAATAACAACTAGGGCGTTACATGCAACACTGTGTTCCCATAAAATTGATCAAACATAATCCTCACCCCACCCTTCATAAGATACCAAAACTCATGAATGAAAGCAAAATTAAAACCATCCGGAACCGAACTTTTATTCTCATCACTTTCTTTCACTACCTTCTCAATTTCGAGTAAAGAGAAAGGAAACACCAATCCATTATTCTCTTCCTCAGATAGTCTTTTAAATGGGAGCCTATCCAACCTTGGGCGGTACCTATCCTCTGACGCTACATGCCTTCAAAAATAATCCACCACTACCTGCCTCACCTCAAAAGGCTTTTGGACCCAAACTCCTCCCACTTTAAGGGCCTTTACATGATTCCTCTTTGCTCTTCCTTTAATGCAATGATAAAGAAAGATTGGTGTTATAATCCCACTCGTTCATCCATTTATATCTTCAGAGCGTTGCAAAACGTAACGACCCAATTTTAGGATTTTATTTATTTAATTGTTTGGTGTGTTATATTCGTTGATTATTTGGATGTTAGAGATATTAAGGGTATTTTGGTATTTTTGGGTATGGAGAGTTAATTTATGAGAATTGGTAGTAACTTGGGATAATTAATATAATGGTTGTGTATGAGTAATATTGAGGGTTTTAATGAAGTAATTTTGCAGTAACATCTTAAGGAGATGAGAAAGTTACTACGCCCATTAAGATGAAGGAAACCTAGCCCATTTAGTCAGACTATATATTGATAACTCATGTATGAAATTAGGGTTCCACATTCATTTCCCAAACTTCACAAAAGTGGCTGGTGAAAAAATAGAGAGATTTGTTTGCTGAATCAATGTCAAGCTCCAAAACTCCATCTTCTTCCAGCAAGGTTCTATTACTAACTATTACTTTCAACACTCGATTCCTCTTCATATTTTTTTTAGGGTTTTGTCATCCCTTAATTTTCAACTATTTTTCTTGATCCATTCTTGTTAACTCTTCTGGGATGAAGTTCCTTTTTAGTTTTAGGGTTTATAGTTACTTGTTAATTGAATTGGAGGGATTTAGATCCTCTAATTGTAGCTGATTTTGAATTTAATTCCAAACCCTAGGAGCGTAAGAAAAAAAAAAGTTTTTTTTTTTGGTGTGTGCAGATTTGTCTTTCACCTGGATCTTGTCAGAAACAAGAAAATATTATATGTTAATTTTCATAATCAATGTTGAATTTCTCTAAAAAAAAAAAATCAATGTTAAATTGAATGTATGATAGAATCAATGTTGTATTGAATGAAAGCTTATAGATTTGTCTTTCACCATAGATTTGTCTTTTTATAACAAGAAAAAATGCAAGCTTATATAATCAAAGTTGAATTGACAGAAAGTTTTCATATTTGTTGTGAATTTTTTTCTCTTCCAACCCTTTGATTTGTCTAGATTTCAAAATTGTATGAGTAAAAAAATGGTTTTTTTGCACGTCTGGATTATCAATAGTATGGATTTTTTTTTTTTTTGAAAACTTGGTATCCGATCTAAGAGCTAAAATTCTGCTGCATTATAAACCGATGCTGAATTATTGTGGCAGGGACCGGTGATGATCCAGGATGAGAGTGAAATATATGCTGCACAATGCACAATTTGCATGAAAATGAGAGTGATTGATACACAGGAGGAGTTTGAGGAGATCCGTCATAAAATGAAACAAGAGCCTTTTGATTGTAGCAAAAAGGCTAATCTTAGCTGTGATGATCCTGCTGATATCGAATATGATTCTTCTCGGACATGGGTCATTTACAAACCTAACATTCCAAAGGCTCCACAAGGTTTCAAGAGAACCTTTGTGCTTAGAAAGGATTACTCTAAATTGGATTGTTACTACATCACTCCTGCAGGTAAAAAACTGAGATCCCGCAATGAGATAACAGCATTTCTTAAAGATCATCCACAACCTGGTGTATCTGCTTCGGATTTTGATTTTTCATCCCCAAAGGTTAGGCAAGACACCGTCCCAAAATTTATTATGCAACAGAAGGATTCTGCGAACAAAAAAGCTAAGATAGCTAAAGATGAAGTTTGAGAAATGTCATCACAAGGTTGCTGCATGTTGTAGTTGTTGTTGTTGTTGTTATTGTTGTTGTTGTTGTAATATATTATTTCTAGATATTGTGTTAGGGTTCATTGTATTTGTAACCTAAATAGATATTTGCAGGCTCTTTATGTGGTAACCTAAATACATGTTTACTCTATCATTATAAAAAAAAAATTTAAATAAGTTGGTTTGTGGGTCAATTTTATACTTTTTTATTGTTAAAGGTTAATAGTAGGTATGACCAGTTGAAAACTATTAGATCTGCGTTTACTTTTTTTTTAAGGTAGATTTGGGTACTTAGAGTAGAATTCGATTGTAACACATCATATAATCAATTTGCCTCAGACTACAACAGTCTTTTTTTTCTTCTAAACTGAATTGCTAGAATTATAGTGATGATATGAGAATATTCTCTGAAGTATTTATTAAATAGATGTTATTCTCCGACGTGATGAATTTTCATGACTTCGTTATTTAATTATTTAATGCATAAATTATAATTTACTTTTGGCTGATTTCCCTTTGAAATTGCAAATCTAGTTTTGTGATTGAAAGGTGAGAGAAATGGTAAGAAAAAAATCACACTTCCTCTTTACCAACTATACATATTTGCTCGACTGCTTCATTATAACTAGGGTACTGACTACATTTTACATTGTATAATTACATAATTATGAATCACGAAACTTTCTGTTGTGCATGTATAATTACACAATCATGAATCGATTTTTTCTAGATTATCCTTTGCAAATTTGTGGGTAAATTACCCTCTGTTAAGGTGGACCAATTAAAATGAACATTGCGAATTACATTAAATAAAGTCAAACATATAATTACATTATATGTATTTTGAATATATTTTTGTTATTTACACATATTCACCCCATATTCAATTAATGTGTCTTTATGTTTTAAATCAAAAAATTTAATGAAATCTTTCGTTATCTCATTTCAAATGTTTAGCCTTTTTTTATTCTTTTTTTTCTTTACTGTTTTTTGTTTCATCTCTTATTTTTTTCTGCAAATTTTTTACACTATTTTTTTAGAATTTTTTATACACTATGTGTTGGTGTTTTTTCAATCTTGGTTCTTCTTCTCTCACAAATTCACAAAATCCATTATTTTTCTACCCTAGAAAGATCTAAATAAAAAATAGTATAAACGTTATTTTCTTTTACCGCAGTTAGATTATATACTCCCTTGTAAGCATAAAAAAAATTCTCAAGTGTTTATACATCAATATTAGTTTAAACGTTAGTTTTTTGACATGATTACCAAACAATATTTTTTCCTAAGATATAAATATATTAGTCTAAAAATTATTTTCTTTGATAAGAATAAAAATGATATTGGTCTAAATGTTATTGTTTATGTAGGTTACTCGAACACTACAATGATTATATCTTTTAATTAGTCAAACAATCATTTTTTCATTCGTTGACAAACGTTCAACCTTTCTACCAAAATGGATATAACTACAATTAGACTTAACTTTTTATCTATAACAAGCCTTAACTTTTTATTACTTAAATTATGATTTAATTTTTTGACAAAGGATCAACCTTTCTTTTGCATTAGGTAACCCAAAATGAAACTCAACATGCGATCAATTATGTTGGAACAAAGGGTGTTTCACAAATATACCACTTAAGTTTTGATGATAACAAGGTATTAAAAATTATCAATTGGATATGCTAAAAGTTTATTCAAGTGTACAGGACCAATTAATAAAAAGTTATTTACAAGAGGTTCTGACTGAATGAATTAAAGAGCAAGGAAATTTAAATTGAAGCTTGAAGAGCATCTGATTGAAAGCGCTCCTGGAAAGTCAGAAGCATAGTGCGTCTGAAGATAGTGCTCCTGAAGATGACGTCATCAGAAGCCAGTTCTCCATAAGCAAGTTCATCAGAAGCCAATTTCTTCAGAGGCTGAAGAGCGTTGACAAAGTACAGTGTACGAAATGTACAACCACTAAGTCTGTGCATGTCTCTGCAACCACCATCTCTGCACTATGTCTCCTATACAAGACAAGAATAACAGCAATATTCGTAGACATTGTTCCATTTGTTTTTGGAATGAATTTGAAATTGTTTTTATAAGGACAATCTTCAAATCAGGCAAAGGATCAATGGTGATAAATCAAGCTTCAGTCAAGACTAAGTGATGAGCTGGCTAGTTCCCAACGTCTCTCAAATCCTCTATAAATAGAGATGAATACTTGAAGAACTGTGACACATATATACACATACGCGAACAAAGCTATTTCTCATATTCAAAGTCGCAAACATTGCTCATCAACAACTTAGATAATTCTTACAAAAGTTCATATTTTAGAATTTCTAAGTGTCTAAGAAAAACAGAGTCTGTTCTGTTTGTTTTGTTTTGTGAATACCTCTGATTGTATATCAAGTATTCAAAACTCTTTTCAATTCTCTGTAATTGTTTAGAAGTCTCTTGGAGTTGTCCTTGAGCATTGAAGTCTCTTTCTTGTGTGATTGAGCAAAGGAAGTCTCTTACTTGTGTGTTTGAGCAACTTGTAATTTGATATTACATTTTAGTGGAACTCTCCTTGGAAGTGCAAGTGGGACATGACTACTTCCGGATTGTGGAAGGAACCTGTATAAATTGCTTGTGTTCTTCTTCTGTTTTCTGCTTTCTTACTTTCTATCCGCTGCACTAAGACTCTGAACTCTATCAGACTCTGATCCTGAGAACAGTCGCTTATTTTCGTAAGAAAGAAACGTTTTTGAAAACACAATTCAACCCCCCCTTCTTGTGTTTTTCCCACCTTCAAATTACACTCCATCCTCTAAAAGAAGTTTAAAATATACACCACCTTCCGTTGAAAAATAAAACTTATACTCCCCATGAGATGCTTGAATTACAACCCTCTTCATTAATAATTAAATGCACTACACTTTAATCTATTTTTACAATATCTACAAATTCGAAAACACCATTTAAGAAGAAGAAATAATTCATTTCTTTGTAATTTAAATGTCAATGTTGATTAAATTTAAATATTTTGTTATTAATTTTATAACTTAGAACATAAAATACATTTTAAATGTGAAATAATGTTTTCTAATATGTTTTGCATAAAAGGTGAGGGGAGTGTATATTTTAACATAAAAAGGGAGTGAAGTGTAATTCAAACATCTTTCAAGGAAGGGGAGTGTAATTTACTCATTAAAATATGGTCAAATTATTTTATAACATAGGTTAAACCTTTTTTATGAATCAGATGAACTATAGTGAGTCTTCACTTGTGATTACTCAAACTGTGGTTAGTTTATTTTCCAACAAAGGTTTGAGCTTTCTTCTCAATCGGATTAACTATTGTGTGACTTAACTCATTTTTGATCCAATTGTTGTTAGTTATTTTCTGTCAGTGGTTTGACCTTACCTGTATTTCAGACTAACCATAATGAGACTTGACCTGTGATTAGTCGAAATGTGGCTTGTTCCATTTTTGACAATGATTTGAAGTTTATTCTTGAATGTATAAGCTACAATGAGACTTAAATAGAGATGAGTCAATTTGTGGTTATCACATTGACTGAAAAAGGTTCGGCTGCTCCTAAATTGGATGATATATTTGTTAAAGAATATATTTTATATTTATTGCAATGAAATAATTATATTTTTATTTATATCATATGTAGTTTTTGTTTAAATATATTTATTCCATTTTATAAATACACATGTCTTTCCTATCATGATTTTATTTAATTTTCTCTTATACTATACTACTAAATAATTGCTAGTATATTTTTAAAAATTGCTAGTATCTTATTTTCTTTTCTTTATCTTTCTTTCATCGATCAAAAATAAAGTCAAGAAAGTTGAGACTAAGTTGTCTCTCTTTATATTTCAAGAAAAATAAAAGTGAACTATATATTTTTTAGAGACTAAATTAGGTATTATAATTTTTCTTAGGAACTAATACGAGTCTTCGTTTTTTTTAACTTGTCAAAAAATTATTTGTTTAGGTTAATAGCATTTAGTCATCTTATAAATAAAATAAAATAACGTTTAGACTAATATTGATAGATACAAGCATACGATAATATATAATAATCCAATTAAGAAAAAATTTAATTGATGCTGAAAAAATAACCTTTTTTTTTTTTGGATCCAAGCTCAAAAAAACAAGATATGGTGCAAAAAAAAATTGTAGAAAAATAAAAGTTTGAAACAAAAAACAATAAAGAAAAAAGAATAACAAGATTTGTCTAAACAATTGAAATGTGGAAATAAAATATCTCATTAAACCTTTTGATTGCAAAGATAAAAGCACATTAATTGAATATGAGGTAAAGATGCAAATACTAAATTCTATGTAAAAAATCTTTTCATATTTGATTTAGTTAACAGAGTACATATTGTTCAATTTGAATGATTGATATCATGAGGGGTAAATTATCATCAAATCATGAGAGGGTAACATAGGCCTCACCTCATGAATCACGATAGTGCCCTTGCTTGAGAAATGATTCATCATAATCTATATTGATCACCGCACCAAACATGTTGCACAGCTGGTATAAACTTCTTATGTTGGCATTCAAGCCCAGTAACATTATATTTATGACCAAAAGATGGTACTCAACCCCTAACGTTTCAATCAGGTTCGGTGTATTCAAGAAGTATGTGCGGGGACTTATAGTAAAGGACCTCTTCAACTCCAAGCTCACCCCCAGCTCTTGGATTATATATCCTCGCAAATGGCTATCAACCTACATTAGAAGCATATAACAAGAAGCAATGTAATTTACCACAGGATGTATCTTAAATAAGCTTCACAACATCACAGTAGAGTGACACATGTTCACGAGCACCAGTGTGGTGGTTACTCCGTGAGGGGTGCATATAATTTGCTCATTTTTCAGGATTCTTATGGTGTGGAAGCTACTTCAAACTTAATTCGACACAAAGAGGTTCTGTTGGAATATTAGTGTGATGTTGAAAAAAAAATTGGAAGAATAAACACCAAGTAATTATACTTTGATCTAATGTTGTGTGAATTGAAAAAATACAGTGTGGGGGTCTCACATAAAATAGAACACACACATTATAGTGTTTAAATTGCGATATTTAATTTTTAATACTTTATAATGATAAAAATAATAGTAATTATTATTTTTATTCGAGAATATCACTTCTCATTAATTTAGCTTATGGTGGTTGTGATAAGAAAAAAAATTTAATTAAATTTCTTATATTTCCTTCATTCAAATCCAATAGTTTGTTTCCTCCACTTTTGTGATTTGTTTCTTTTGATCCTATCCACAAGTGTTTTTGAATTGATTAATGAATAAACTCCATTTTAATCTTATCCATTAGAGTAACTGTTGTCGCAATTTTTGCAAAAATAGTTAAAGAATATCTATATAAATAGAGGACTCCACTCAGTTCAAAGAACACACCAAAGAGTTTCATTGAGTTGTCGGGAACTCTTTCTATCTTCTCCCTCCAGCTTGTGTTAACGAGTTATTCTTCTCTTCATCTCCTTATTGAATCAATGTTGAATTGAATGAAAGTTTTCATATTTGTTGTGAAATTTTTTCTCTTCCAATTGCCGCCAACACCTTTGAGATAAGCTTGTAAAGGCGTCCCAAAAGAGATATAGGGCGGTAGTCTTTCAAAGCAAAAGGTTCATCTACTTTGGGAATAAAAAAAACTCCTAGGCAGCACCAAGTTCCCATTAAATTGATCAAACATAATCCTCACCCCATCCTTCATAAGATACCAAAACTCCAATATGAAAGCAAAATTAAAACCATCCGGTCCAGGACTTTTATTCCCATCACTTTCTTTCACTACCTTCAAAATTTCAAGTAAAGAGAAAGGCAACACCAATCCATTCCTCTACTCCTCGGATAGTCTTTTAAATGGGACCCCATCAAACCTTGGGCAGTCCTTATCCTCCGACGCTACATGCCTTAAAAAATAATCCAGCACCGCCTGCCTCACCTCAAATTGCTTTTGGACCCAAACTTCTCCCACTTTAAAGGCCTTTATGTGATTCCTCTTTTCTCTTCCTTTAATAAAATGATTAAAAATTTTGGGGTTAGCATCGCCCTCCTTCATCCATTTATATCTTGAGCATTGCAAAATGTAACATCCCGATTTTAGGATTTATTTATTTAATTGTTTGGTGTGTTATATTTGTTGATTACTTGGAAGTTAGAGATATTAAGGGTATTTTGGTACTTTTGGGTATGGAAAGTTAATTGATGAGAATTGATAGTAAATTGGGATAATTAATAGAACGGTCGTGTATGAGTAATATTGAGGGTTTTAATGAAATAATTTTGTTGTAATATGTTAATGAGATGAGAATGTTACAAGGCCCATTAAGATGAGGGAAACTTAGCCCATTTAAACAGACTATAAATAGATAACTCTATTAAAAAATTTGGGTTCAACATTCATTTCACAAACTTCACACAAGGTGGTTGGTGAGAGAATAGAGTGAGTTGTTTGCTGAATCAATGTCGGGCTCCAAAACTCCAACTTCTTCTAGCAAGGTACTGTTACTAACTATTATTTTCATCACTCGATTCCTCTTTTTTTTTTTTTTTTTTTTAGGATTTTGTCATCCCTTAATTTTCAACTATTTTTCTTGATCCATTCTTCTAAACTCTTATGGGATGATGTTCTCTTTTAGTTTTAAGGTTTATAATTACTTGTTAATTGAATCAGAGGTATTTAGATCCTCTAATTATAAGTGCTTTTGAATTTAATTCTGAATCCTAGGGGCGTAAGAAAAAAAAAAGTTTTTTTTTTTTTTGTGCAGATTTGTCTTTCAGCTGGGTCTTGTGAGAAACTAAAAAAGATTATGTGTTAATTTTCGTAATCAATGTTGAATTGAATGAAACCTTATAGATTTGTATTTCACCATAGATTTGTCTTTCATAACAAGAAGGAAAAAATGAAATCTTATAGAATCAATGTTGAATTGAATGAAAGTTTTCATATTATTTGTGAAATTGTTTCTCTTCTAACCTTTGATTTGTCTGTATTTCAAAATTGTACCAGTAAAAAAGGGTTTTTTTGCACATCCGGATTATCAATAATATAGATTATTAAGTCTTTATTGGGTTTAATCTTAGAGCTGCACTTCTGCTGCTTTATAGACTGATGGTGAATTATTGTGACAGGGACCGGTGATGACCCAGGAGATGAGTGAAATATATGCTGCACAATGCAAACTTTGCATGAAAATGAGAGTGATTGATACACAGGAGGAGTTTGAGGAGATCTCTCATAAAATGATTCGAGATCCTTTTAATTGTAACAAAAAGGCTAATTGTAGCTGTGATGATCCTGCTGATATTGAATATGATTCTTCTCAGATATGGGTCACTTACGAGTCTAGCATTCCAAAGGCTCCACAAGGTTTCAAGAGAACCTTGGAGCTTACAAAGGATTATTCTAAAATGGTCTGTTACTACATCACACCTACAGGTAAAAAACTGAGATCCCGTAATGAGATATCAGCATATCTTAAGGATCATCCACAACCTGGTGTATCTGCTTCGGATTTTGATTTTTCAGCCCCAAAGGTTACGAAAGACACCGTCCCAGAATTTATTGTGCAACAGAAGGATTCTACGAACAAAAAAGCTAAGATAGCTAAAGATGAAGTTTGAGAAATGTCATCACAAGGTTGTTGCATGTTGTTGTTGTTGTTGATGTTGTTTTTGTTGTTGTTGGAATATACTATTTCTAGATATTGTGCTCGGGTTCATTGTATTTGTAACCTAAACCGATATTTGCAGGTTCTTTATGTTGTACTCTTATCTTTATATAAAAAAAAAGTTAAATAAGTTGGTTTGTGGGTCAATTTTATACTTTTTATTGTTAAAGGTTAATAGCAGGTATGACCAATTGAAAACTATTAGATCCGTGTTTACTTTATTTAGGATAGATTGGCGTACTTAGAATATGATTCGATTGTGACACATCATAAAATCAATCTGCCTCACACCACAATCAATTTGCTTCACACTACAACAGTCTTCTTTTTCTTCTAAACTGAATTGCTAGAATTATAGGGTTTATGAAATACACGTTGTTCTCTAACGTGATGAATTTTCATGACTTCATTATCTAATGCATGCATTGTAATTCACGTTTGGCTGATTTTTTTTAAAAAAATATTGCAAAAGAGGAGGGAAAATATTATTATTTATTAAGGGGATGGGAGAATCCCTATGCCATAAATTTTCCCTGATGAAGATTTCCCTTTGAAATTGCAAATCTAGGCAGTCATGCTAACAATCAGATCATAATTTTGGGTTGAATTAATCTAGCTGTTTTGTAATTGAAAGAGAAATTGCAAGAGAAAATCACACTTCCTGGTTACCAACTATATATACCTATTTGCTTTTGTAAAAAAAAATGAAATTATACATATTTAACTAGGGTAATGACTACATTTTACCCAATGTTCAACCCAAGAATAAAAAGAGAATATTTTTTCTGTAACCACTAGCATACACTGACACTAGTAGCTACCAAAATATGTCGAAGAAACGAGAATAACGGTTATTTTTCTCTGCGGAAACAAAAAACATAGAAGATAGCAAAATAAAAATGTTAACGACTGATATTTTATGACCGTTGGATCATTAACTCAAGTTAGAATTTTTTTTTTTTTCTGTTTTTGTCTTAACAACGGTAACATGGCTGGCATGTGTGAAACAAAGAAAAAAAAAGAAAAAGAAAATAATAAATCTGAATTTTAAATTAAAAATTATTAGTTATTATTTTAATTGATCCTTTTGTTTTTTGTAATAGTTTTGAAGAGTTTACTATGATTGTAAAAATTAATAAATTATTTTGGATATTTTTTTCCTTTCTAAGTTTGACAATTCCTATGGTCTTTCCTTCTAATTCTTTTGGCTGATGAATTATTTACTATGATCGGTTTCATCTTTCTATATTTTTTTCTGAATAGACACGTTTGCAGTTTGCATTACGCTCCTATTTTCGCTCTACCACTGCTACACTTTGTTTTTCTTAAAATAAGAAAATCTCATTTTTTGAAAGTTTATATATTTTTTAATAAAAGTTTTACTTTTGATGAAATAAAGTTTAATTTATCTATATGGTAATTTTACAAAGTTTTATATATGTATGGCAAATTGGTCAAAGGTTCGTTGCTTGACTTTTTGTGTATAGAAGTTTTTTTATTGAGCGTGGAGAATTTACAGTGTAGGTTCTTTGATGAAAATTAATCATTATTAACTTTGGTTAAAACTTTTGTATATAAAACATGACGACGAGATAAACATATGTTTCATTAACTCATCAATTAATGTGATACCACGTGATTGAAAACATGTAAATAAATTTGATTTTAATACATTGTCTAGAAAACTTTTTGTTGTATGTTGTCGCAGTGATTTTTGGATATCAAGCTATTAGATTAGCATTGAATCTCAATTGTTTAGGACCACCACCGATCTTTTATTTTCCAAGGGGAATGGGAAAAGAATGAATAACCCTATGAGAGATCATTTGTTTTTACAAATAAAATGATTCTTTCTTTGAAGTTCAAAAGAATATTTCTTTGCATCTAGTTCATCATTGCTTGATAACTTTAAATATTTTTGTTTACCCATAAAGTAATCCTTTAAGTACTTTTGGAAATATTTTGGGTTAATGTTCATGATCATTATAAACTCCATTCATATGAACATTCTGAACTTCATTCATATGAACATTATGAACTCTGTTCATATGAACATTCTGAACTTTGAACTTCTTATCTTTAGAAGCTTTGGAAGTGTGATACTTTGAGGGGTTTTTTAAAATCCTCCTAACTTGTATGCATATTTCCTTTTATCTTGTTTACCCATGGAGAATCTTCAAATCATATAACATAAAACTCACTGTGAGTTTTGCCACATCACTTCAAGTACATTCTTGTGTAGCTTGTGATGTAAGTTCTTCCATCATGATTCAAGTTCTTCCATCATGTTTCTTGGGCTATGAATCTTCATGGAGATATGATATTGTTGTTTTGACAAATGATATACTTATTTTTTCATTGTTGAGTAGATATAACGCACTTGTTAATGTGGGTGGCTTCTAGCTTATCCACTTATGTGATTCCTGTTCTTTGAACAAAAAAACTCAAGTGCAAACATCAGTAGAACACCATTCATAAAACTTATCATTTATTCCACGAAGTTTGTTATCATTAAAACGATCATCAAAAAGATTTTTGCTTCAACAATTACGAGTTAAGCTTCATAATCAATGTTGAATTGAATGAAAGTTTATAGAATCAATGTTGAATTGAATGAAAATTTATAGATTTGTCTTTCATAACAAGTAGAAAAAAATGCAAGCTTATTGAATCAATGTTGAATTGAATGAAAGTTTTCATATTTGTTGTGAAATTTTTTCTCTTCCAATTGTCTGAGACATGGATATGAACGAATTCAACACAATAGCAAGATGTGCCGCCAACACCTTTGAGATAAGCTTGTAAAGGCGTCCCAAAAGAGATATAGGGCGGTAGTCTTTCAAAGCAAAAGGTTCATCTACTTTGGGAATAAAAAAAACTCCTAGGCAGCACCAAGTTCCCATTAAATTGATCAAACATAATCCTCACCCCATCCTTCATAAGATACCAAAACTCCAAAATGAAAGCAAAATTAAAACCATCCGGCCCAGGACTTTTATTTCCATCACTTTTTTTCACTACCTTCAAAATTTCAAGTAAAGAGAAAGGCAACACCAATCCATTCCTCTACTCCTCGGATAGTCTTTTAAATGGGACCCCATCAAACCTTGGGCAGTCCTTATCCTCCGACGCTACATGCCTTAAAAAATAATCCAGCACCGCCTGCCTCACCTCAAATTGCTTTTGGACCCAAACTTCTCCCACTTTAAAGGCCTTTATGTCATTCCTCTTTTCTCTTCCTTTAATAAAATGATTAAAATTTTTGGGGTTAGCATCGCCCTCCTTCATCCATTTATATCTTGAGCATTGTAAAATGTAACATCCCGATATTAGGATTTATTTATTTAATTGTTTGGTGTGTTATATTTGTTAATTACTTGGAAGTTAGAGATATTAAGGGTATTTTGGTACTTTTGGGTATGGAAAGTTAATTGATGAGAATTGATAGTAAATTGGGATAATTAATAGAACGGTCGTGTATGAGTAATATTGAGGGTTTTAATGAAATAATTTTGTTGTAATATGTTAATGAGATGAGAATGTTACAAGGCCCATTAAGATGAGGGAAACTTAGCCCATTTAATCAGACTATAAATAGATAACTCTATTAAAAATTTGGGTTCAACATTCATTTCACAAACTTCACACAAGGTGGTTGGTGAGAGAATAGAGTGAGTTGTTGCTGAATCAATGTCGGGCACCAAAACTCCAATTTCTTCTAGCAAGGTACTGTTACTAACTATTATTTTCATCACTCGATTCCTCTTTTTTTTTTTTTTTTTTGTTTAGGGTTTTGTCATCCCTTAATTTTCAACTATTTTTCTTGATCCATTCTTCTAAACTCTTATGGGATGATGTTCTCTTTTAGTTTTAAGGTTTATAATTACTTGTTAATTGAATAAGAGGTATTTAGATCCTCTAATTATAAGTGCTTTTGAATATAATTCCGAATCCTAGGGGCGTAAGAAAAAAAAAGTTTTTTTTTTTTTGTGCAGATTTGTCTTTCAGCTGGGTCTTGTGAGAAACTAAAAAAGATTATGTGTTAATTTTCGTAATCAATGTTGAATTGAATGAAACCTTATAGATTTGTATTTCACCATAGATTTGTCTTTCATAACAAGAAGGAAAAAATGAAATCTTATAGAATCAATGTTGAATTGAATGAAAGTTTTCATATTATTTGTGAAATTGTTTCTCTTCTAACCTTTGATTTGTCTGTATTTCAAAATTGTACCAGTAAAAAAGGGTTTTTTTGCACATCCGGATTATCAATAATATAGATTATTAAGTCTTTATTGGGTTTAATCTTAGAGCTGCACTTCTGCTGCTTTATAGACTGATGGTGAATTATTGTGACAGGGACCGGTGATGACCCAGGAGATGAGTGAAATATATGCTGCACAATGCAAACTTTGCATGAAAATGAGAGTGATTGATACACAGGAGGATTTTGAGGAGATCTCTCATAAAATGATTCGAGATCCTTTTAATTGTAACAAAAAGGCTAATTGTAGCTGTGATGATCCTGCTGATATTGAATATGATTCTTCTCAGATATGGGTCACTTACGAGTCTAGCATTCCGAAGGCTCCACAAGGTTTCAAGAGAACCTTGGAGCTTACAAAGGATTATTCTAAAATGGTCTGTTACTACATCACACCTACAGGTAAAAAACTGAGATCCCGTAATGAGATATCAGCATATCTTAAGGATCATCCACAACCTGGTGTATCTGCTTCGGAATTTGATTTTTCATCCCCAAAGGTTAGGAAAGACACCGTCCCAGAATTTATTGTGCAACAGAAGGATTCTACGAACAAAAAAGCTAAGATAGCTAAAGATGAAGTTTGAGAAATGTCATCACAAGGTTGTTGCATGCTGTTGTTGTTGTTGTTGGAATATACTATTTCTAGATATTGTGCTCGGGTTCATTGTATTTGTAACCTAAACCGATATTTGCAGGTTCTTTATGTTGTACTCTTATCTTTATATAAAAAAAAAGTTAAATAAGTTGGTTTGTGGGTCAATTTTATACTTTTTATTGTTAAAGGTTAATAGCAGGAATGACCAATTGAAAACTATTAGATCCGTGTTTACTTTATTTAGGATAGATTTGCGTACTTAGAATATGATTCGATTGTGACACATCATAAAATCAATCTGCCTCACACCACAATCAATTTGCTTCACACTACAACAGTCTTCTTTTTCTTCTAAACTGAATTGCTAGAATTATAGGGTTTATGAAATACACGTTGTTCTCTGACGTGATGAATTTTCATGACTTCATTATCTAATGCATGCGTTGTAATTCACGTTTGGCTGATTTTTTTAAAAAAAAAATTCCAAAAGAGGAGGGAAAATATTATTATTTATTAAGGGGATGGGAGAAGCCCTATGCCATAAATTTTCCCTGATGAAGATTTCCCTTTGAAATAAAAAATCTAGGCAGTCATGCTATCAATCAGATCATAATTTTGGGTTGAATTAATCTAGCTGTTTTGTAATTGAAAGATAAATTGCAAGAGAAAATCACACTTCCTGGTTACCAACTATACCTATTTGCTTTTGTAAAAAAAAATGAAATTATACATATTTAACTAGGGTAATGACTACATTTTAACCAATGTTCAACCCAAGAATAAAAAGAGAATATTTTTTTTCTGTAACCACTAGCATACACTGACACTAGTAGCTACCAAAATATGACGAAGAAACGAGAATAATGGTGATTTTTCTCTGCGGAAACAAAAAACATAGAAGATAGCAAAATAAAAATGTTAACGACTGGTATTTTATGACCGTTGGATCATTGACTTAAGTTAGAATTTTTTCTTTCTTTCTGTTTTTGTCTTAACAACGGTAACATGGCTGGCATGTGTGAAACAAAGAAAAAAAAGAAAAAGAAAATAATAAATCTGAATTTTAAATTAAAAATTATTAGTTATTATTTTAATTGATCCTTTTGTTTTTTGTAATAGTTTTGAAGAGTTTACTATGATTGTAAAAATTAATAAATTATTTTGGATGTTTTTTTCCTTTCTAAGTTTGACAATTCCTATGGTCTTTCCTTCTAATTCTTTTGGCTGATGAATTATTTACTATGATCGGTTGCATCTTTTTATATTTTTTTGTGAATAGACACGTTTGCAGTTTGCATTACGCTCCTATTTTCGCTCTACCACTGCCACACTTTGTTTTTCTTAACAAAAAAAAAATCTCATTTTTTGAAAGTTTATATATTTTTTAATAAAAGTTTTACTTTTGATGAAATAAAGTTTAATTTATCTATATGGTAATTTTACAAAGTTTTATATATGTATGGCAAATTGGTCAAAGGTTCGTTGCTTGACTTTTTGTGTATAGAAGTTTTTTTATTGAGCGTGGAGAATTTACAGTGTAGCTTCTTTGATGAAAATTAATCATATTAACTTTGGTTAAAACTTTCGTATATAAAACATGAAGACGATATAAACATATGTTTTATTAACTCATCAATTAATGTGATACCACGTGATTGAAAACATGTAAATAAATTTGATTTTAATACATTGTCTAGAAAACTTTTTGTTGTATGTCGTCGCAGTGATTTTTGGATATCAAGCTATTAGATTAGCATTGAATCTCAATTGTTTAGGACCACCACCGATCTTTTATTTTCCAAGGGGAATGGGAAAAGAAAGAATAACCCTATGAGAGATCATTTGTTTTGACAAATAAAATGATTCTTTCTTTGAAGTTCAAAAGAATATTTCTTTGCATCTAGTTCATCATTGCTTGATAACTTTAAATATTTTTGTTTATCCATAAAGTAATCTTTTAAGTACTTTTATAAATATTATGGGTTAATGTTCATGATCATTATGAACTCCATTCATATGAATATTCTGAACTTCATTCATATGAACATTATGAACTCTGTTCATATGAACATTTTGAACTTTGAACTTCTTATCTTTAGAAGCTTTGGAAGTGTGATACTTTGAGGGGGTTTTTAAAATCCTCCTAACTTGTATGCACATTTCCTTTTATCTTGTTTACCCATGGAGGATCTTCAAATCATATAACATAAAACTCACTGTGAGTTTTGCCACATCACTTCAAGCACATTCTTGTGTAGCTTGTGATGTAAGTTCTTCCATCATGATTCAAGTTCTTCCATCATGATTCTTGGGCTATGAATCTTCATGGAGATATGATATTGTTGTTTTGACAGATGATATACTCATTTTTTCATTGTTGAGTAGATATAACGCACTTGTTAATGTGGGTGGCTTCTAGCTTATCCACTTATGTGATTCCTGTTCTTTTAACAAAAAAACTCAAGTGCAAACATCAGTAGAACACCATTCATAAAACTTATCATTTATTCCACGAAGTTTGTTATCAATAAAACAATCATCAAAAAGATTTTTGCTTCAACAATTACGAGTTAATCTTCATAATCAATGTTGAATTGAATGAAAGTTTATAGAATCAATGTTGAATTGAATGACAGTTTATAGGTTTGTCTTTCATAACAAGTAGAAAAAATGCAAGCTTATTGAATTAATGTTGAATTGAATGAAAGTTTTCATATTTGTTGTGAAATTTTTTCTCTTCCAACTGTCTAAGACATGGATATGAACGAATTCAACACAATAGCAAGATGTACCGCCAACACCTTTGAGATTAGCTTGTAAAGGTATCCCAAAAGAGATATAGGGCGGTAGTCTTTTAAAGCAAAAGGTACATCTACTTTGGGAATAAAAAAAAACTCCTAGGCAGCACCGAGTTCCGATTAAATTGATCAAACATAATCCTCACCCCATCCTTCATAAGATACCAAAACTCCAAAATGAAAGCAAAATTAAAACCATCCGGCCCAGGACTTTTATTCCCATCACATTCTTTCACTACCTTCAAAATTTCAAGTAAAGAGAAAGGCAACACCAATCCATTCCTCTACTCCGCGGATAGTCTTTTAAATGGGACCCCATCAAACCTTGGGCAGTCCTTATCCTCCGACGCTACATGCCTTAAAAAATAATCCACCACCGCCTGCCTCACCTCAAAATGCTTTTGGACCCAAACTCCTCCCACTTTAAAGGCCTTTATGTGATTCCCCTTTTCTCTTCCTTTAATAAAATGATTAAAATTTTTGGTGTTAGCATCGCCCTCCTTCATCCATTTATATCTTGAGCATTCCAAAATGTAACATCCCGATTTTAGGATTTTATTTATTTAATTGTTTGGTGTGTTATATTTGTTGATTACTTGGAAGTTAGAGATATTAAGGGTATTTTGGTACTTTTGGGTATGGAAAGTTAATTTATGAGAATTGGTAGTAAATTGGGATAATTAATAGAATGGTCGTGTATGAGTAATATTGAGGGTTTTATTGAAATAATTTTGTTGTAATATTTTAATGAGATGAGAATGTTACAAGGCCCATTAAGATGAGGGAAACTTAGCCCATTTAATCAGACTATAAATAGATAACTCTATTAAAAAATTTGGGTTCAACATTCATTTCACAAACTTCACACAAGGTGGTTGGTGAGAGAATAGAGAGAGTTGTTTGCTGAATCAATGTCGGGCTCCAAAACAACAACTTCTTATAGCAAGGTACTGTTACTAACTATTATTTTGAAGGAGAAGTATGAAAGCGAACGGGAGGAGAAGGTGAGATAAACGTGAGACACACCTTAACCAAAGACCGTTTCGTTCTTCAAAAACCAATCGTTGATCGCCGATGATGATGATTTTGGAGAGGAGAAGGTATTGAAGGTTTTAGTAGGTAGGAGAAAGGTCAGAGACTGTTTTGATGGGTATGACTGAAATATGAGGTTGGAAGGTAAGGATAAAACAGGGGTAAAAATGGAAAAGCAGAAAAAATTACATTTAAAAAGTTAAAACTGAATTTTTTGTGTTTCCATCAATTTAGTCCTTGTACATGTGGCTTCCTTTTTGACACGTGTACAGGACAACACAACGTGCAGGGAGCCAGCTCAGCATCACTAACGGATCTTTTGGACGGAGGGACCATTTTGATGGATGTGAGAGAAATTTAAGGACAAAATTGATATTTCGCAAAATTTGGGGACGATTTTGGATGATGCTTGCAAATTCAAGAACGAAGTTGATGATTCACTCTTATTATAATTATGGTTTTAAGCTACGGTTGTAGTCGCGCTTCAAATTTACATTGAAGTAAAATGTAGGCAAATACAACCAAAATTGTGGTTGAGGTTTCATCGTATAGATCTTTTAAATTATTATATTTATGCTGCAATTATGGTTGTAGACTGCAATTTAAAACCACAATTAAAATGAGTATAATTTGGCATTAGGGGTTTGCACAAACAGATTGACCTACCATTAGCATTGTTGAAGTTGGTAGATCACCATAATCTTGAGTGGAGATGTGCTACCTCTAATCTATTTTTTTCTTCTTAAAATTAGGAAAAGGAATAAACTTATATAACCACTCATTTGGTAGATAAAATTTGATCTTTCATAAAAAACATTACGCAATCTTTTCATCAATAATTGTTAAGTAGCAACAAACTCGTGCTAAGCACGGGCCCATGCTTCGCACGGGTTAATTTAAAGCGAGGGGGTTATGCATCAAAGCACATTGAAATGCTATATGAATTAAGAAAGAAAAAAAAACTAATGAATAAAGTCGATGTTAAAGATAAAAACTAATGAATAGAGTTTAAAAATTATAACACCTTGAGTGAGGAACAATAAGTTGGGAAAAATCACCTACGTGAAATGGAAAGAAAAAATGATCGAAAATTAAGCGAGTTCATACTCGTATGAAAATGTTAATTACTAAAAAATGGTTAAAATATTAAAAATAATAAAGATGTCGTTATGAGTCCCGTGTATGAATTGAATAACTGTATTATTTAGTAACTCATTTTTTCAGTGTTTTTTATAGTCATATTCCTAAAAGATATAATAACTAATAATCAACAACAATATAAAATATTTTAAATAATTTGAGATCTGCATGTTTCAAGGTCTCTTGTTTGCCTACACTTTGGTTCTTCAAGCTCGAAAGACCTTTTATGCTTGCTGTTTATTTAGTTAGTTCTTAAAACTTGAATTTTGATATCGTGCTGACGGTCAATCCATTAGTTATTCTACGTATATGTTCACTTTTCATTTTTTGTAACTTGGTTTCGCGCTCATATATGAGTTCACTGGGTTGCACCCGTGATTAATGAGTTTTTTTTTAGGGTTGATCAATCTTTTGAAAGTTACTATCTCTCTCTCTCTCTCTCTCTCTCTCTCTCAACTAAATTGAACCTTTTGTTACAAAAGGGTAAATATATGTTGATGTATCAAAATATTAACATAGGACAAACTTGTATTTTTACATGTCATTAACATTCATAATTAGAGAATAAGATAATAGATTGTAATTTTTTTTTTTAAAAGATATTGTAATTTTTTTTAACTCTTTAGATATTTAGAAGTTGAATTATAGGAGAATTTGTAATATCCCGCTCGTCGGTATTGGGATATTACAAGTCAAACGTGTCAGAGGACCAATGTTCATGGGAAGCGAGTATGATGAAGAATGTTTATCAAACGAGAACAGTCAAGCATGAGTTTAGGTATCAGTGTCAGGCTTAACACGATTAAGGCAAAGGGTAAAATGGTAAAAAGCCGCAACGGCTATTTAAGGCCACAAGGGCCATTTTTTCTTCATTTTTTACAACTCTTTCTCTCTCTAGAAGCAAAAATCAAGATTTGCTCTCCCTTCTATCTATCCCTCACGCCTTCTCTCTCTCACCCTCCTTTCATCAAGCTTGCAAACACCTTTCCCTCATGAATTGAGCTCAAGATATGGTATCCTCATGGACTAGGAACAAGTAGAAGCATTATTTTGGATTGAATTTCAACTCTAATACCATCAAGGAGAAATCATGAAGCTAGGGTTTGGTTTGGAGAGAAGATGGAGTTGGAAGCTTAAGCTTGTGCACAACACAGAATCAATCGGTGAGTTCTATAGATAGAATTCTACACCCTTCGGTTTATGTATGCTAGTGTGAGAATGTTTTATGATAAGTTTTTCATGATTTAATCTTAGTACCCCAAAGCAATTCTTGTTGATTATATGTTAAAATTGCCATGTAAGATGTTTATTAAAGTCAATATATGTTACTGGATGTGTATGGTGCATTGCAGGACTGAATTGGATGTGGTTTAGGTCAAAAATACAAAATTTGCACTACTGACCCGAAGAAACTCGCCAACACTTAGCTTATGGCGAGTTGGTTATGCCCTTGCCAACTTTTCTATGGCTTGTTGGCCTGTTAAGGGGCCGTAGTGCATTCTGAAACCCTTCTTGTGATGTTTTCCAACTTTATAACCCCTAAACAACATCTAAGCAATGCACATAACATCAAATGATCCTTGGACTGAAAATCATGGCAATCTTAGCATATACGGTAAGAATGGCACAAGAGAGTTTTAGCATGTTATTCGGGTAGCAATAAACTAAGAATGGGGATAATCATAGAACCTCGGCGTAGACCGTCGAGAACTAGAACGATGGCATGAATTGTAACGCCCACTTTAGATTATTTTGAATTATTTAATTATTTGAATTATTTGAGGAGTCTAGATATTTTTATATATATTTTAAGAGATGTTGAGATTAAGATTTATATGACTTTTATGTGATTTATGTGATGTGGTGACTTATTTTATTGTTTAATAAAATAAGATTTGAAAATAAAATAAATATAGAGATGTGGGGTGGTTTTGAGATTTTATAGAGTTATGTGGGAGAAGGAGTAAATAAGATAAGATTTGTTGGTCAGTGTAACGCCCTAGTTGCTATTTATTTATTTTTGGTCGATTTTAGTATGTTTTATGTATTTCATATAATTTATGTGATTTATGTGAATATTTGATGTGTTGTTATTATTATATAATTATTTGTGTTATTTGATAAAATAGGAGATATATATTATTTATTTAATTAAAAGGGAATTATTTAGAGTTAATGGAGTTAAGGAGGGGTTAAGGAGAATTAATAGAAAGTTAGTGAGGGAGTAAATGGAAAGAAAAGGGGGTTATGTTTTGGTTGGTAAGGAATAGAAAGAGGCAGACAAAAACTTGGTACGTACAGAAAAGAAAACATAAGCTTTTTGGGTAGAAGGGAGAAGAACCAAGAACAAGGGGATTAGCCTAGAAGATTGATTGTTGTAGCTTGCCTTATTCATTTAATCAGGTAAGGGTGGGTTTACCTTTCAATTGTTAATATATATGTATATGATTTCATGAAAATGGATTGAAAATGGTGGTTTTTTTGGAATTAGGTTTAAGAACATGATAAATTGCTCTATGATGTTGCTTTATGTTGTTGATGATGTTTCCATGAGATGTTTCTGATGTTTTGTTGTATAATGAACCCATAAACAATGTAACAATTCATTTTGGGTGATAAAGGGATCAAAGTTGGGATTTTTGGGGTAAAACCATGCTGAAATCACATTTTTGAAAAAGCTGTTTTTTTGACCTGATACTGTCAAACCGTGCCGCGATTTTTACAGCCATAACGCGATTTTGATGGCAGAATGCTAAGTGGTTCTGGACGTAAAAACGCGTCGCGATTTCCAAAATCGTGACACGATTTTTGTGAACCAGATCCTTCATAGTTCACTATTTTTCACCCATTTCTGCTTTGAACTAGCTTTTGGTGTAAACATGAAAGTTTTAGGTATTTAAGTTAGCTTTCTAATGGCGTTGGTTGGTCTTGAAAATGATTTGTAGATTTTGAGTTATGATGAAAATACTCCAAGTGGGTCTTGAGGAAAACTTTAAGAAAACTTAGTATAACTTATTCCAAGTTAGTCCAAAACCTATGGTTAGTTCCCAAACTTCAAACTTAAGTATTAGGGATTTAGTTGAGGTGTTTTATGAGTATTTGGCTTATGTCTTATTGATCAAACTTGATTTGCTTGTTGAAGGATGTTTGGAATTTGATATGAATGTAATTGATTAATGTATATGTTGCTATTGTTGTTGATACGATGGATTAATGTATGTTTACATGAAAATATTATATTTTGCTAAACTTGAGTTGCTTTGGATGAGGTTAAGTGATGTTTAAATATGATGTTATGTGATTGTGATGATGTTACGTGTTGCGATGTATATGATTAATGAGATGATGTTCTGCCATGTAACTATTATACCTGTATGTGTCAGTCCTGCATTATGAATGATGTTTTGAGAAGTTGAAGTCAAGTTGTTAAATGACGAGTCCATGCATTTGCATAATTATGAGACGGTGGAGCTTTATGCTCAAAGCGACGGTGGAGCTTTATGCTCAAAGCGACGGTGGAGCATTTGCTCAAAGCGACGGTGAAGCATATTAATGCTATAAAAATATGGTACCACATGCATGATGTCAAGATGTTAGAGTTGCATTTAGTTGAGTCAAATTGTTGACATGTTATGAGACGATGTTTTGAGACGTTGATGCTTGATATGATGTTGTTATGATGATGCTTATGATGATGCTATGATGTGCTATATTGTATATGTGATGAGTTGGATTTATGATTTGTTAATCTTGACGTTTGATTCATATATTTGTATATTACTTTTGATTTGTGAACTCACCCCTTCTGCTGGAATTGCCGCCTCGTGGGCAAGTGCAGGTAGCGAAGGATAGATAGGAGTTGGCTCTCGTGTCGTAGGCTCTGATACGTAACGGGATGGGGATTTTTGATGTTTAATTCTTTCATTCCTTTATGTATCATTTTATTTGAAGAACATGTTGTTGGAGATTTTATTATTATGAAATAAATTGTAGTAAGATGAGGCCTTTGTGCCAAGGATGATGACATAGTTGTTGAATTGATTATTAAATGAATATTCCACTGCAGATTTTTATAAAATGAGGTGTTGAATTAAATAGTTTTTATAATCTATTTAAACTGAATTTTGAAAAGTAGATGTAATACTCCGTTGTATGTTGAACTCTGATGTTTTATATAATATTACGTTGTTTTGGGAAAACGGGGTGTTACAGTCAGTACGTACGTTTTGGTGAAAAAGGGAGAAAAACCAGAGAAAGGGAGAAGAACCAAGGAGAGCTGCGATTTTCTGCAATTGTAAGGTAAGGGTGAGCCTAGCATTACAATCCTATTAAGCCTGTAATTCTTGTATTATAATTAACAAGTGTAGGAATGATTTGTGAGGAATTGGAAATTAGGTTAAAAGTGGAGAATTATTGATCTGATGATGTAAAGCTGTAGAACTGGAGTAGAAATTGCGTGCAGAACATAGAATAATCATAGGGGTAATGTTCCTGATCGTTTTGAGGTTTAACATGGAGAGATTAGTGACTTTTTGTGAGAATTTTGATGAACCCGTAGCTGTCTGTTCATCGCTCACCAGCTCGCCATAGCGAGTAACCTTTGATCACTCGCGAGGCGAGCAAACCCACTCGCCATAGCGAGTTGACCTGAGAGAATCTTGATTTTTAGAATGTTGTTTTAAGACGTGTTTTAGATGGTTTTGAGTGTCTTGAAGTATATGAGAATGATTAGGTAAGTTTTTAGGATCAAAATGGACCTAGGGAACTTAAAACTGACGTTTTTGGATGAAAAATGTGAAAAAGGCCGAGAGCACCCAGTATTGCTCGCTCTCAGTTCGCCCCCAACTCGCCCAAGGCGAGTAACCCCTAGTTGAGCTCGCGAGGCGAGCAGATCAACTCGCCACGGCGAGTAGTGCGGTTTCAGACTGCCATAACTTGTATTTTTGGGATCTGTTTCGTGTAGGACTTTGAGAGTTGATCCTTGGGTAGTAATGGAAGATAACTATGAAATAATTGATGATCTGTAAAGATGTTAAGGGAGGTTTAAATGTTGCTAATGATTTACGAATCATATGTGTATTAAGTGATCTATATGTGTAATATATGTGATGCTTACGTGATGAATCCTTGATGTTGCTATATGCCATGATTTGATGAGTTGTTGCCATGTAGTTGTTTATATATGATTAAGGCTGCATGTGTCGGTCCAAGATGTCTATGATGTTGCGACGTTTTAAGATGTTTAACTTGTTTAAGTCATAAGATGTTGAGTCTCATGCATACTCATTCAGAGACGAGGGCTCATGCCATGGAGCTTTTACTCACCAGCGACGGGGGCTCATGCCCTGGAGCTTTTGCTCACCAGCGACGAGGGCTTATCCCCTGGGAGTATATTTATGCTCAAAGCGACGAGGGCTTATGCCCTGGATTGTTACCACATGCATTTAAGATGTTAGAGTTGCATAGTCAAGTGAAGTTGCGTTGTCGAGTCAAGTCGTTTAAGATGTTTATGATGATGCTTTATGATGTTGCTTGTGATGCTAAATGATGTTTGTTGCGACGTGTTTATGTGATGATTTGTTGTTAACTATAATTATTGAATTATATGTTTAATATTATTGTTTTGTGAATCTCACCCCTTCTGCTTGAAAATGTTGCTCTTCGTATGGGTAACTTGCAGGTAACCAAGATTAGGTGCAGGCGTATGAAGACTTTCCTCGGTTGAGTCTTAGGTGCTCTGATATGTAACGGGATGGGGAAACTTGTTTAGTGCTTTTTTATTCCTTCCATGTCATTTATGATTTCATAAGACTAATTTTGGATGAACTTTCTGAGACGTTTTGATGAGGCCTGCGTGCCAAGACTTTTTATGATTCCGCTGCTATGTTTAAGACGTTTTAATAAAGGATAAATTGTTATTTATTCATATTAGAGATTTAAGTGAAATGTGACGCTCCGTTACGTGATTAACTCTGATTTATTTAAAGAAATTTTTAAGTCGGGAAAATGGGGTGTTACAATTGGTATCAGAGCAGGTCGGTCTGTCCGGCCAAGTAGAAGAGTCTTATTGTATCGAGTATTAGTTGATGTATTGTTATATGTCATACTGATTGTTTTGTGTTGTGTAGAGAACTAAGATGGCTGGAAGAAACGACGCTGCGATTGCTGCTGCTTTGGAAGTTGTTGCTCAAGTTGTAGGACAAGAGCCTAATGCGAATGCTTGTGCGAATGCTGAGGTCTGTATGTTAGAGACCTTCCTGAGAAATCATCCTCCTACCTTCAAAGAGAGATATGAACCTGATGGAGCCCAGACGTGGCTCAAGGAGATCGAGAGAGTGTTTAGAGTTATGTAGTGCACGGAAGTGCAGAAGGTGCGTTTTGGTACGCACATGCTAGCTAAGGAAGCTGATGATTGGTGGGTTAGTCTTCTACCTATTCTGGAGCAGGATGGTGCTGAGGTTACTTGGGTTGTGTTCAAGAGAGAGTTCCTTGACAGATACTTCCCTAAAGATGTTCGCGGGAAGAAGGAGATTGAGTTCCTTGAGCTAAAGCAAGGGAAAATGTCGGTGACTGAATATGCTGCGAAGTTTGTAGAGTTGGCTAAGTTCTATCCACACTATACCCCTGAGACTGCTGAATTTTCTAAATGCATCAAATTCGAGAACGGGCTACGTGCTGATATCAAGAGGGCAATTGGTTACCAGAAGATCAGAATTTTTTCCGAGCTGGTGAGCAGTTGCAGGATTTATGAAGAGGATACAAAAGCTCATTACAAGGTTGTTAATGAGAGGAAAGGTAAAGGTCAGCAGAGTCGTCCTAAGCCTTACAGTGCCCCTGCTGATAAGGGCAAACAAAGAGTTAATGATGAGAGGAGACCTATTAAGAAAAATGCTCCTGCTGAAATTGTCTGCTATACTTGTGGTGTGAAGGGCCATAAGAGTAATGCTTGTCCTAGAGAGGTGAAACGGTGTTTTCGTTGCGGTAAGAAAGGGCATACTACTGCTGAGTGCAAACATGATGACATTGTGTGCTTTAATTGCAATGAGGAAGGTCATATTGGTTCGGAATGCAAGAAGCCTTAGAAGGCTCAGGCTACTAGTAGGGTTTTTGCTTTGGCTGGTACTCAGACGGAGAACGAGGATCGTTTGATCAGAGGTACTTTTTATTTTGATAATATACCTTTAGTTGCGATTATTGATACCGGTGCTACGCATTGTTTTATTGCTCTTGATTGTGCTGCTAAGTTGAATCTTGTCGTATCCGATATGAATGGGGAAATGGTTGTCGAAACTCCAGCTAAGGGTTCGGTAACTACTTCTCTTGTGTGTTTGAGATGTCCTGTGTCTATGTTTGGTCGTGACTTTGAAATTGATTTGGTTTGTCTACCGTTGATCGGAATGGATGTAATCCTAGGGATGAATTGGCTAGAGTACAATCACGTTCTTATTAATTGTTTTAGCAAGACGGTGCACTTTTCTTCTGCCGAGGAAGAGAGTGGAGCAGAGTTCTTATCTACTAAGCAGCTGAAGCAGTTAGAACGCGATGGAATTATGATGTTTTCTTTGATGGCGTTGTTATCTATTGAGAATCAAGCGGTGATTGATAAGCTACAAGTGGTATGCGACTTTCCAGAGCTTTTTCCTGATGAAATTCCTGATGTGCCTCCAGAAAGAGAAGTTGACTTTTCGATTGATCTTGTTCCTGGAACGAAACATGTGTCTATGACACCTTATCGTATGTCAGCTTCTGAGTTGGCGGAGCTGAAGAAACAATTAGAGGAATTGCTTGAGAAGAAGTTTGTAAGACCAAGTGTTTCACCTTGGGGAGCGCCGGTGTTGCTAGTAAAGAAGAAAGATGGCAGTATGAGACTGCGCATTGACTATCGATAGTTGAACAAGGTGACGATAAAGAATAGGTATCCACTCCCGAGAATTGACGACTTGATGGATCAGTTAGTGGGTGCGCGTGTGTTTAGCAAGATAGATTTGAGATCAGGTTATCACCAGATTAAAGTGAAGGATGAAGATATGCAGAAGACGGCATTTAGGACGCGTTATGGGCATTATGAGTATACGGTGATGCCTTTCGGTGTTACTAATGCACCTGGTGTATTTATGGAGTATATGAATAGGATCTTTCATGCTTATTTGGATCATTTTGTTGTGGTTTTCATTGATGATATTTTGGTATACTCTAAGACTGAAGAGGAACATGCTGAGCATTTGAAGATTGTTTTACAAGTGTTGAAAGAGAAGAAGCTATTTGCCAAGTTATCAAAGTGTGAATTCTGGTTGAAAGAGGTGAGTTTTCTTGGCCATGTTATTTCTGGTGATGGTATTGCAGTTGATCCGTCTAAAGTTGAAGCGGTATCACAATGGGAGACTCCTAAGTCGGTTACAGAAATTAGAAGCTTTTTGGGATTAGCAGGTTATTACCGAAGATTTATAGAAGGATTTTCTAAGTTGGCTCTTCCGTTAACACTTTTGTGTGGGATGTTCATTGCGAGAATAGTTTTAACGAGTTGAAGAAGCGTTTGACGACGGCTTCAGTTTTGATTTTGCCGAAGTCTGACAAACCTTTTGTTGTTTATTGTGATGCGTCCAAATTGGGTTTAGGTGGTGTGCTCATGCAAGATGGTAAAGTGGTTGCTTATGCATCAAGGCAGTTGAGAATTCATGAACGAAATTATCCTACTCATGATCTTGAATTAGCTGCAGTTGTATTTGTGCTTAAGATTTGGATACATTACTTGTACGGTTCCAGATTTAAAGTGTTTAGTGATCACAAGAGCTTGAAGTATTTATTTGACCAGAAGGAATTGAATATGAGGCAGCGAAGGTGGCTCGAATTGTTGAAGGATTATGACTTTGGTTTGAATTATCATCCAGGTAAGGCTAACGTTGTTGCAGATGCCTTAAGTAGGAAGACTTTGCATATGTCTGCTATGATGGTGAAAGAGTTTGAGTTACTGGAACAGTTTAGAGATTTGAGTTTAGTTTGTGAAGGGACACCTCAGAGTGTAAAGCTTGGAATGCTGAAGATTGATAGTGACTTCTTGAAGAGTATTAAGGGGGCGCAGAAAGAAGATGTTATGTTTGTGGACTTATTGGTTCCTAGTGATCAGACTGAGGACAATGACTTTAAGGTTGATGATCAAGGAGTGTTGAGATTCCGAGGTAGAATTTGTATTCCTGACAATGATGAAATGAAGAAGATGATTCTTGCAGACAGACATATAAGTAGCTTAAGTATTCATCCGGGAGCTACGAAGATGTATCACGATTTGAAGAAGTTGTTTTGGTGGTCAGGGTTGAAACGCGACGTGGCACAGTTTGTTTATTCTTGTTTGATTTGTCAGAAGTCGAAAGTCGAGCATCAGAAACCTGCAGGGTTGATGACACCGCTAGATGTGCCAGAGTGGAAATGGGATAGTATATCCATGGATTTTGTGACGAGTTTGCCTAATACTCCTAAGGGGAATGACGCAATTTGGGTGGTTGTTGATAGATTGACGAAGTCGGCTCATTTTATTCCGATTAATATCACATTTCCTGTAGCTCAGTTGGTAGAGATTTATATTCGAGACATAGTGAAGCTGCATGGTGTTCCTTCGAGCATCGTATCAGATAGAGATCCAAGGTTTACTTCTAGATTTTGGAAGAGTTTGCAAGAGGCTTTAGGCTCTCAGTTGAGGTTGAGTTCGGCTTATCATCCGCAGACAGATGGTCAGTCGGAGAGGATGATTCAGTCGTTGGAAGATTTGTTGAGAGTTTGTGTACTTGAGCAAGGAGGAACTTGGGATAGTCATCTTTCGTTGATAGAGTTCACGTACAACAATAGTTACTATTCGAGTATTGGGATGGCACCTTTTGAGGCTTTGTATGGTCGGAGATGCAGAACTCCGTTGTGTTGGTTTGAGTCAGGTGAGAATGTGGTTTTAGGACCAGAGATTGTTCAACAGACTACCGAGAAGGTAAGAATGATCCAAGAGAAGATGAAAGCGTCGCAGAGTCGACAAAAGAGTTATCATGACAAGCGAAGGAAAGACCTTGAGTTTCAAGAGGGAGATCATGTGTTTCTAAGAGTTACTCCTATGACCGGTGTTGGTCGTGCGTTGAAGTCAAAGAAGTTGACCCCGAAGTTTATTGGTCCGTATCAGATATCGGAAAGAGTTGGAACGGTGGCGTACCGAGTGGGTCTACCACTGCATCTTTCGAATTTGCACGATGTGTTTCATGTGTCGCAACTTCGGAAGTATGTTCCGGATCCATCCCATGTGAACCAGAGAGATGATGTGCAAGTCAGAGATAACCTTACGGTTGAGACCTGTCATCGCGATTTTCGGGTGTCAAGTCATTAATTAGGCTTGAACCTTTCGATCATTGATGTCTCTATTTTTTTTGGGGAAGGGTAAAATTGAAAAAAAAAACCCTTAGAAATTCTAAGTTCGGGGCAATTTCGCTACGGGAAGGTGTTAGGCACCCGCGACGACCATAGTACTCTATAGGAGCCGTTTTCCTTGACCTATGTTTACGCTTTATTTTTATTGCTATTTTTGAAAAAAGATTGTTTTTAAGAATGGGGGAAAGAAGATGGTTTGGATTTTATTTTTAGTGGACTTGGAGAGATTTTGGGCTCTTGCCTACATACCCTTTGAAGGGATCAAACTCCATGTAGTTCTCTTCCAGAAAACGATTTTTGTGGGTTAGTTCGTTTCTAATTTTGAAAATGATTTTGGAGAAGAGGAAAGGGGCCTTAAAGGCATGAGATTGGAAAAAGTGAGGTTGTTTCAATTATTAAAGAAAAAGGTTAAAGTTGGAGTTTAAGGTGCATTTGCATTTTTTATTAAGAAAATAAAAGGAAAAAAATTGTGGAGTTTTGACTCCAACATTATTATGAAAATGATTGAGTGAGGAGTTATTTGTTTTTTTTGGGAAAAGCATAATATTTTTTCTAAGTTTCACGCTTCCTAGGAAAGCATCTAGCGGTGAATCGTACAACGTGTGTGCGTGTCGGTGCTTGTGTCGGTGTACATCATCATAGTGTCCATTGTCCTTTACAGTTGGCCCTTGTTTACATGCTATGGTCTTGCAAGAATTTAAAATAAAAGAAACTACCTAAACATTGAGCAATTGAATGGAACCTCAACTCAAAGAATGGAGATGAATTGGAGCTTTCAATAGGCATGAAACATAAAATGGTTAGTGAAGCAATATGCAATGGTAATGAAAAATGTTAGGCAACAAAAAATGACAAAATATGAAGGGATGTGAAGAAAAAAATGCATGCTAACTAATCATGACTTATGAAACAAGAAATTAAAAACTAAACTTTGTAGAACTTGGAAACTAGCACCTAAACTTGCAAGATAAAAGCTAACCAATTAACTAGATTAAAAATATTGCAAAATTGTAAACAAGATCAAACTTAACAAAAATAGCACATATTGCAAGAATTGTAAGAAGATCAACTAGCACAATTGAACATATCGCAAAAATTGTAAGCAAAATCAATTAACCAACACAATTAAACATATTGCAAAAATTGTAAGCAAAATCACCTAACACAATTGAATGAATGAGCACAAAATCAGAGGTAAACTTATCATAAAATTAGATGCCAACATCAACATCACACAACAAATTTCGGATCAAAGATTACACAAGAAAATTCACGCGAAAACACACAAGATATACGAATCAAAAGTGAAATTAACACGTATTGTTTTCAACGGTCCTGAACATGTAAAAAAAATATTCCACAGTAGTGAAAAACATATCAAGAACACATAGCATGTTTTTTTTGGAATTTTTACGAAGAAATTAAACGCGCAGGGGTTCAGGTAGCGAGAAAAACAGGTGCAATTAGCAAGGATCTTCAAGAAACTAAAAAAGAACCAAAGGCCTAGGGTATCCGGCCCAAACCCAAGCAAACAGATGGATCCGGATCTCCAGAACGCATCAGGGGCGTTGGATTGATCCGGATCCAATAGGATCAAGATCCAAAGGCCACGAATGCGGGAGAATGGGTCGGGTTTGAACCGACCCGGTTTGCGAGCTTATATAAAAGGGAAAATGGCCCGGTTTCCTTCATTTCCTTCCATCCTTTCTCTTTCTTCCTCTCTTCTCCGCCGTTGGTTCTTTGAAACCCTAACCCTAGTTCATGCTAGGCTACCCATAAATTGTTCATACATGGCTTAAATGCTTCGTGTTATCGTTCTAAGCATGAATCATTCTTTGGAAATCATTTTCATCCGTTGAATCAACGTAAATCTTGAATTTTATTCATAGGTTTGAACTGTTTGGTTTCTTCGCATTTTTGAATGAAATCTTTGTAAAAACCTCGAGGATTCACTCCGATTCACACTCGTTGTGAATCTTGGAGCGTTTCCTTGCTTTTTCAGATTATTTTTGTGTTAGGGTTAGGGTTTTGAACCGAACCGTTCGAACCTTCCATGGATTCATATTGTTCTGAATTTGTGATGATTTTCAACAAGATGAGGTAGATTTGGATGTTACCTGAGTTTTGATCGGAGATCCGAACCGTTTCTTCGCAGCTCCTTTGGATTTGGCTCTGTTCTGCTGATTCTTGGCTTCGAACTCCTTAAGTAAACCGGTATCGCTCCTCTCTCGCTTCTCTGATTCGAATCTTGTGAACTTCTTCACCTTTCCTTCTTCTTCTTCTCTGATTTGAATCCTGCGATCGCACTTGCAGCGCGCTACCTCCGGTGGCGTGCTCGTGTTTGAATTGTAGGTGCTAAGGTTCAATGATGAAGATTCACTATGAATCTCTGAGAACTGCTTGAATTTGCATCGAATTTGCCTGCATTTCGCTTCTGTTTGTCGCTGGGAATTGGATTCAATGATGAATTCAACGAATTTGTGTGAAATTGTTCCGAATTGGTACTGATTCTGAGTTAGGGTTTGTGTGTGTTCTTGAGCTTCTTGTGAATTTTGGTGAATTTGATCTGTAACTGCCAAGAGAGAGAAAGAAAATTATGTTAGTGATGTGGCTTCAATTCTGTGTACTCTTTTTCTGACACTATGTACTATTTATAAGCTGCCATGTGTGCATTGGACCAATGAGATGGTGACACCTGTATTTGGACCTGCTTGCGTGGCTTCTGGACCAAACTGTAAAAAGGACTAAAATGCAATTTTGTAAAATTAAAGGACTGAACTGAAATAAAAAGAATTTGGACTGCTTTTAAAAAGAGAATTGGACGGTTTTGAAATTAGAAATTGGACACTTCTGCAATGAAATATAAAATTTTGGACTAAATTGCAATTAAAATAAAATTGGGACTTATTGGCAAAAAGTAAACATAAAATTGGTAAAAAATGTAATTTGAAAAAACGTAAAGCGAAACAATTAAAAATGACAAAACGGACTAAAACGAACAAACTACCAAAATGAGGTATTTCAAAATACCTCTCTGCCCAAAATTTATTTGATGTGAAAAGACCAAAATGCCCCTGGGGACCAAAACGACTCAGACTGATTCAGATGCAAAACTAAGATGATTTTTGGACAAAATTTGATTAATGATTCATGCAGACAAGTTGAAAAGACTCAGGGACAAATTGTAGGGATTAAAATGGGTTCTTTTGTAGGAAATGATTAAAATACCCTTTTGTATGATTTTATGCAAAAATTGGAATAAAATGCAGGAAAATATGCAATGGTCCTAGAGACCCTTTTTAAGGACGTGTAATGCAAGAAAACACTTTGAATGGTTTCAAATGTAAGAAGATTTGGAGGTAATAACAGTAAAATGTGCGTTTGCAGCATAGTAAAAATTGTAAAATAGACACAGTGAATTTGAGATAATCAGAACCAAAAAGAAGTTTGAACGAGTATTTTTAGGTCCAAAATGAGGGTATAATAGCTGCCCCTATTTAAGTTTCTTCGTTTGGAGGGTCAAGAGACAGAGTCTTTGGCTTGACGTGACGGAGATACTTAAATATCGACATTAGCACTGATTTTGGGCGTAAAAATACGTTTGTAAATGTCATGTATGCCATGCAACATTTGGATTATGAATGTAAGACAGACTGAGAATTGAATTTAACAAAATATGTCGTATCCATTGAGGGATTGGTAGACATTAACAGAATAACAAACAACAGAGTATGTCGTATCCATTGCGGGATTGGTAGACATTAACAAGATGGTGAATAACAAGACTCACTGGGGAGACTAAGTAGCAAATTGACAGGTGCAAATTGTTCTTTTGGCTCGAATTGGGAACTTGACCGGGAACACTGACAAGTAGAAAGGGCGCAAGCTGTTCCTGTATTTGAACTGGTTACTTGGCTGAAAGAAAAGTAGGAAGCACAAGCTATTCTTGTATTTGAACTGGTTACTTGGCTGAAAGAAACAAAGCACAGGTACAAGCTGTTCTTGTATTTGAACTAGTCACTTGACCGATGTCAAGGGTAAATTGACAGGCACAAGGTGTTCTTGGATACGAACTAGCCACTTGGTCGTTAACAGAAACAAATTGACAGGCACAAGCTGTTCTTGGATGCGAACTAGCCACTTGGCCGTTAACAGAAACAAATTGACAGGCACAAGCTGTTCTTGGATGCGAACTAGCCACTTGGCCGTTAACAGAAACGAATTGTATTGTAGAGACAAATTGAAATTGACTTGACATGACTGCAGGAGCTTGAATTTGAAAGGACTGCTAAAGTTTGAAGTTGACAAGACTGTTGGATTTTGAAATTGACATGACAGTATGAATTTGAAATTGACATGATTGATTTTGACAGAGATTAACATAAGAATTGAGAATGCAAATGTGTATGAATAGCATAACAATTTTATCAAATGCATGAACATATAAGATGCATGATTATGCATGTATGAATGCTTTGAAATGCATGATGATTGGCAATTTGCAGACATAATTTCACAGGGACAGACAAACATTGGAATATTGGGCACGTAATGGCTCGTGCTCTGACATATATTTGCATGAGTTCCTCTTCTGGGGATGCCGTCGTTTGAAGACACATCAAGACCATTGTTGAGGGCAGGGAACCGCATCCCATTCATAGACTTGTAGAAAGTAAAACCTTTTGATGGTACTGCTATTGCTGGACGCTCTACTGTCGAGCACACTTTGGATATCGCATCTGTGGTCAATGCTTTTTGTATGTTTGTTTTTGTTTTTTCTTCTTCTTTTTTCCATCCCATTTTTGCCTGGATCGCCCTTTCGGGTTTTCAATCCACCGGGGAATAAATTCTTTTCAAATGCCCCTGTTTTTTGCCTGAATTGCGTTTGAAGGTTGTCAATCCATCGGGGTGCTCATTTTTTGCCTAAGCCGCCCTTTCGGGCTTTCAGCTTAGCGAGCTTATTTATTTTTGTATTTTCCATTCTGTTTTTTCATTCTTGCCATTGACCACAGACCGTACTGGGGAGAGAGCCTGCTGGTGACCTGCATTGAAGTGGATATCAACCCACGTTTGTTCATGTATGTTTCGTTTGAATGCACCTAGTTGTGTAGATTGGTTTTCAAAATACACATAAAACTTTCAATTTCAACGATGTTTGTTTCAGACATTGTCATTATCAAATTGGAAAGAAAATTTTCGTATAAAGCTTTGAAAATAGAATAACGAAATAGAGTTTCAAACAAAAGCAGAGGCTCAAATCATTGTATAGGAGTAGTAGCCAGCCAAAGGCGTGACCCCACGGATTTACAAAGCTTGGAAAATGGTAATTTTATTGGTTGGTGGTACATTGAACACAGTGGTCGCTACAGTTCCCAGAAATTTTGAATTCACAAGCGAAGCAGCTTCAGATGAGCGGCCATTCATCGGTTGCTCATGCCCCAAGGGGATGGTGGTTTGCCAGATGTAGTCAATTTGCCCTTTGTTTCAATCTCATTTTTGCATGGACCGCCCTTTCGGGTTTTCGGCTCATCGAGACGCTCATTTTTGCCTGAGTTACACGTAGTCTCAGCGAGCTTTTTCATATTTACATTTTTCTCTCTTTTTTCTCTTTTTTTTTTGTCCCTTATTTTGCCTGGACCGCCCTTTCGGGTTTTCGATCCACCGGGAAGCGCATTTTTGCCTAGGCCGCCCTTTCGGGTTTTCGACCTACCACGCTGTTCTTTTCATATGTCTAGGCAAAGTATTTCTTGACTATATCGGCATTCACAGGATTAGGAAGTTCCACACCATCCATGTGTGTAAGTGTAACACCCCGTTTCCCAATATAACGTAATAATAATATTAATAATAATCATAATCAGAGTTATTCAGCAAACAACGGAGTATTACACTACTTTTTCAAAATTATTTAAATAGAGTATAAAAACTATTTAAAAAGCATCAACAATTTCATCACATTAAAATTCTGCAGCGGAAAATCTTTAATTTAAGTCATCATCGTTAAACATCTACAACAAAAATCCTTGGCACAAGGGCCATCAACATAGTAAAATTATCCAACAAATAAATCTCAACAACATCTTCTTCAAAAGAAATGATACATAAAGGAATACAAGAAAGATAACGTTTCCCCATCCCTACTATGTATCAGAGCCCTAGACGCGAGAGCCAACTTCACTAATCTTCGCTACCTGCACTTGCCCACGAGGCGGCAATTCCAGCAGAAGGGGTGAGTTCACAAATCAAAAGTAATATACAAATATATGAATCATCAAAGTAATTTGAAACAACAACAATTCATAACAACTAACAGCAACAACATCATCAATATCATCACAACTTTATAATTTAAATTCATCTTTGATTAACATCAACAATAACAACAACAACACTTGTGGCGACATCTCACCAACAACAATTCCAACAGGACAACTCACACCTACAACTAATGCAAGACTCCATCAACATCTAATGCATTATGCATGTGGTACCAACTACGCGCGTTGAATGCTAAGCATTCCAGGGCAATAAGCCCCCAACAGTTTGGATGGTTAAAGCATCCCAGGGCAATAAGCCCCCAACAGGTGAACGATAAAGCGTTCCAGGGCAATAAGCCCCCAACAGGTGAATGATAAACATTCCAGGGCAATAAGCCCCCAACAAATGCAAATGAGTATGAATGACTCTATGGTGTATATCAGCATACAACCCAACATCTTAATGGAGCATATCAGCATGCAACCAACAACAACAACAACTTAGGATACCCTCCCCAACTGGACAATACCACTTAACATCAACAAGGCAATTCAACTTAGCAAGTATAATTATTTGCACATAAGCATACATAATCCCATCTTAATCATCTTCATATATAAGTTTTATCATCTAAACAATTCTTAATAAATCCAATAAACATCTTAGAAAGCTGAGGTTTGGGTTTGGAACACTTTAGAAAAATCACATTTTGGGTCGCACAGGACCCTGCTCGCTTAAGCGAGCAGCATCTCGCTTGAGCGAGTCAAATCACGTAAGTTGAGTTTTGGTTCGCTTGAAGCTCGCTTCTGGTTCGCTTAAGCGAACAGGCTAAATACACAGTCCTGGGCAAAATCTGGCGTCTCTCGCTTAAGCGACGGAAATCTCGCTTAAGCGACACAAATGACGAAAGTTTGGTTTTCACTCGCTCCTGGTTCGCTCGTGGCTCGCTTAAGCGAGCGGCTAAAATTTCAGACTGGTCGTTGCAAAGAGTTTCTCGCTTGAGCGAAGGGTATCTCGCTTGAGCGAGTGCTCATCTGGGCAGAATTATAACCTACGATTTCTAACTCCATTTTCATCCAAAAAACCCAATTTTAATCCCCCAATCACCCAAAATGGTTTAGAAACAATGTTTATGGGTTTAAGGCACAACAAAACATCAGAACATATCATAACAACATCATTAACAACACCATTCATCAAGAAATGAGCAATTCATCATGTTCGTAAACTTAGTTCCAAAACTACCAATTTCAATCCAAATTCATGAAATCATATACATATATATTAACAATTGAATCATAAACCCACCCTTACCTTAATTTAGCAAATTTCTACAGCAAAATGATCAGGTTCTCTCTTCCTAGCTCTTCCCTCTTGGTTCTTCTCTTTTCTCCCAAAAAGTCTGTTTGTTCTTTACTGTACGTACAATTTTCTTTCCTTACTGACTTTCCTATTTTCTTTTTCCCCACAAAGTGTAACCTCCCCTTTTACTCTTAACTCCTCACTAAATTTCTTTTAATTCACATTAACCCACAATTCTAATAATTACTAATTATTCTACCTATTTTCATAATTCTCCAAAATAATAATATTTCTCCTATTTTCTTAAATAACATAAGATCACTTAAATAATTATAAACACATAAACACACCACATATTCACATAATCATTTATAAATCCAAATAAAATATTCCAAGCACCTAAAAAGTAGTAAAATATAAACTAGGGCGTTACAACTCTCCCCAACTAAGAAAATTTCGTCCTCGAAATATTACTTCAAGCAACAAACAACTCAGGATAGGATTCTTGCATCTTGCTCTCCAACTCCCAAGTCAAACTCTCACCGGTTACACCGCCCCAAACAACTCTTACTAGGGGTATTTCCTTGCCTCTCAGCTGCTTTACCTTGCGATCATCAATCCTCAAAGGCAAAGTCTCAACGGTAAGATTATCTCTAACTTGCACATCGTCTCTAGGAATAACATGCGAAGGATCTGCTACATACTTCCTCAACTGCGACACATGAAACACATCATGCAAGTTCGATAGATGGGGTGGCAATCCAATCCGATACGCCACGGTCCCAATTCTCTCGGAAATCTGATAAGGACCAATGAACTTTGGAGTCAACTTTTTCGACTTCAATGCACGTCCTACACCCGTCATCGGAGTAACCCTCAAAAACACATGCTCACCCTCCTGAAACTCAAGGGCTTTTCTCCTTTTGTCATGATAACTCTTCTGACGATCTTGAGATGCCTTCATCTTTTCTCTTATCATCTTGACCTTTTCCGTAGTCTGCTGCACTAACTCAGGTCCTAACACAACACTTTCGCCCGACTCGAACCAACATAGAGGAGTTCTACACCTTCGACCATACAAAGCTTCGAACGGTGCCATACCAATACTCGCATGGTAACTATTATTATAAGTAAATTCTATCAACGACAAGTGGCTGTCCCAAGCTCCACCCTGCTCGAGTACACATACTCTCAACAAATCCTCCAAGGATTGGATAGTCCTCTCCGACTGACCATCTGTCTGCGGATGATAAGCCGAACTCAGCCTCAATCTCGAACCCAATGCATCTTGCAAACTCTTCCAAAACCTTGATGTAAACCTCGGATCTCTATCCGACACGATACTAGATGGAACACCATGCAACTTCACAATGTCACGGATATAAATCTCCGCCAACTGAGCCACCGGATAAGTCATATTAATCGGGATAAAGTGTGCCGACTTAGTTAACCTGTCGACCACGACCCAAATGGCATCATGCCCTCTTGCGGTATTCGGAAAACTCGTCACAAAATCCATAGAAATGCTATCCCATTTCCACTCAGGTATATCTAACGGAGTCAACAACCCCGCAGGCTTCTGATGTTCAACTTTAGACTTCTGGCAAGTTAAACATGCATACACAAACTGAGCAACATCTCTTTTCAAACCAGACCACCAAAACAATTTCCTCAAGTCATGATACATTTTAGCAGCTCCAGGATGAATACTCAAACTACTCTTGTGACTTTCTTCTAAAATCAACTTCTTCAAACCCTCATCATCAGGAATACAAATTCTTCCTCTAAACCTCAACACACCTTGGTCATCAACCTTGAAATCACTATCCGCATTCTGGTCACTAGCAGTCATCAAATCCACAAACTTAACATCAAGCTTCTGCGCCTCTTTGATATCATTCAAGAAGTCACTATTTATCTTCAACATGCCCAACCGCACACTCTGAGGCGACCTTTCACAAACAAGGCTCAAATCCCTAAACTGTTCAAGTAACTCGAACTCTTTCACCATTAAAGCAGATATATGCAACGTCTTTCTGCTCAACGCATCCGCAACTACATTGGCTTTACCAGGATGGTAATTCAAACCAAAATCATAATCCTTAAGCAATTCAAGCCACCTTCTCTGCCTCATGTTCAACTCTTTCTGATCGAACAAATACTTTAAACTTTTATGATCACTAAACACCTCGAATCTGGAACCATACAAATAGTGCCTCCAAATTTTCAACACAAACACCACGGCTGCCAATTCTAAGTCATGCGTAGGATAATTCTTCTCATGGACTCTCAGCTGTCTAGAAGCATACGCGACCACCTTGCTATCTTGCATCAAAACACCACCTAATCCCAGCTTAGATGCATCACAATAAACAACAAAAGGCTCTTCTGGCTTCGGCAAAATCAAAATAGGAGCAGTCGTCAATCTTTGCTTCAACTCATTGAAACTACTCTCACATTGAGCATCCCACACAAATGCTTTACCTTTACAGGTCAGTTGCGTCAAAGGAAGTGCCAACTTCGGGAATCCTTCAATAAATCTGCGGTAATAACCAGCCAACCCAAGAAAACTTCTAACCTCGGTAACTGACTTCGGTGTCTCCCACTGCGACACAACATCAACCTTCGAAGGATCTACAGCAATACCATTACCAGAAATAATGTGGCAAAGAAAACTTACTTCATTCAGCCAGAACTCGCACTTGGATAACTTGGCATACAATTTCTTCTCTTTCAGCACTTGCAGTACAATCTTCAAATGCTCTGCATGCTCAGCTTTAGTCTTAGAATAGATCAATATATCATCAATAAAAACCACAACAAATTGATCCAGATATTCATGAAAAATTCTGTTCATGTATTCCATAAACACACCAGGCGCATTCGTAACACCGAAAGGCATCACCTTATATTCATAATGACCATACCGCGTCCTAAACGCCGTCTTTTGCATATCCTCATCCTTCACCTTTATCTGATGGTAACCCGACCTCAAATCAATCTTGCTAAAAACGCGGGCACCCACTAGTTGATCCATCAAGTCATCAATCCTCGGTAGTGGATACCTATTCTTGATCGTCACTTTATTCAGCTGTCGGTAATCAATACACAGCCGCATGTTACCATCCTTCTTCTTTACCAACAACGCCGGCGCTCCCCACGGTGAAACACTCGGTCTCACAAACTTCTTGTCAAGCAAGTCTTCTAATTGTTTCTTCAATTCAGCCAACTCCGAAGCTGACATACGGTAAGGAGCCATCGACACAGGCTTCGTACCCGGCACAAGGTCTATCGAAAATTCCACTTCTCTCTCTGGTGGCACATCTGGATCTCATCGGGGAAAACTTCAGGAAATTCCTTCACAACAGGCAGCCCATCAATTACAGCTTGGTTCTCCACCGACAAGTACGCCAACAAGGAAAACATCGACACGCCATCCTTTTCTAAACGCTTCATCTCCTTAGTGGATAAAAATTCTGTTCCACTCTCTTCTTCAGCAGAAGAAAACTGCACCGTCTTCGTAAAACAATTGATCAGGACATGATTGTATTCTAACCAATTCATTCCCAATATTACATCCATACCCACCAATGGCAAACAAACGAGATCAACTTCAAAATCTCTACCAAAAACGGACAGCGGACAACTTAAGCAAACAAGGGAAGTAGTTACTGAACCCTTAGCTGGAGTTTCAACAACCATCTCCCCATTCATATCAGACATAATCAAACCCAATCTTTATGCACAGTCAAAAGCAATGAAACAATGCGTTGCACCAGTATCTATAATAGCAATTAAAGGAGTACCATTAAAGAAACAAGTACCTCTGATAAGTCGATCCTCATTATCGGTCTGAGTACCGGTCAATGCAAAAACCCTACCATTGGTCTGCGCCTTCTTAGGCTTGGTGCACTGAGACCCAATGTGACCTTCTTCATTACAGTTGAAGCAAACAATATCTCCGCGCTTGCATTCGGTGACAGTATGGCCCTTCTTACCACAACGGAAACATTTCTTCTCATCACGGTTGCAAGCATTGCTCTTATGGCCTTTAACACCACACTTATAACAAACCACTTCAGCAGGAGCATCTCTACGTGCAGGTCTCCTCTCATCATGCATTCTTTGCTTACCTTTATCAGCTGGGACACTATAAGGCTTTGGGCGACTCTGCTGCCCTTTTCCCTTGCGGTCATTCATCACCTTGTAGTGAGCTTTAGTGTCCTCTTCATAAATACGGCAGCTGCTCACCAACTCAGAGAAGTCTCTGATCTTCTGATAACCAATGGCCCGCTTAATATCAGCTCGCAAACCATTTTCAAACTTAATACATTTGGAGAACTCAGCAGTCTCCGCAGCATAATGTGGATAAAACTTGGCAAGCTCCACGAACTTAGCAGCATATTCCGTAATGGACATGTCTCCTTGCCTCAGCTCAAGGAATTCTATCTCCTTCTTACCTCGGACATCCTCCGGAAAATACCTCCTCAAGAACTCTCTTCTGAACACAGCCCATGTAATCTCAGCTCCTTCAGCTTGGAGAATGGGTTGAGTGCTTACCCACCAGTCGTCAGCCTCCTCAGCCAACATATGCGTGCCAAACCGCACCATCTGAACATCATTGCACTGCATTACCCGGAAGATCCTCTCGACCTCCTTCAGCCAGGTCTGCGCTCCATCGGGGTCGTACCTTCCTTTAAATGTTGGTGGATGATTCCTCAAGAAAGTCTCAAGCATCCTTACACCTTCACCAGCCCCACCAGCACCTTGCTGTTGTCCAACAACTTGAGCCATTGCTTGCAAAGCAGCAGCAAGAGCAGCATCATTCCTTCCAGCCATCTCGATAATTCTACATAACAACAAGAATTAGAACAACAAAGACAGTTTAACCTGTCACGTAACTCTACATGGCTCGACACGACTCTTCTAATGGTCTGACGGACCGACTTGCTCTGATACCAATTGGAACACCCCGTTTCCCAATATAACGTAATAATAATATTAATAATAATCATAATCAGAGTTATTCAGCAAACAACGGAGTATTACACTACTTTTTCAAAATTATTTAAATAGAGTATAAAAACTATTTAAAAAGCATCAACAATTTCATCACATTAAAATTCTGCAGCGGAAAATCTTTAATTTAAGTCATCATCGTTAAACATCTACAACAAAAATCCTTGGCACAAGGGCCATCAACATAGTAAAATTATCCAACAAATAAATCTCAACAACATCTTCTTCAAAAGAAATGATACATAAAGGAATACAAGAAAGATAACGTTTCCCCATCCCTACTATGTATCAGAGCCCTAGACGCGAGAGCCAACTTCACTAATCTTCGCTACCTGCACTTGCCCACGAGGCGGCAATTCCAGCAGAAGGGGTGAGTTCACAAATCAAAAGTAATATACAAATATATGAATCATCAAAGTAATTTGAAACAACAACAATTCATAACAACTAACAGCAACAACATCATCAATATCATCACAACTTTATAATTTAAATTCATCTTTGATTAACATCAACAACAACAACAACAACACTTGTGGCGACATCTCACCAACAACAATTCCAACAGGACAACTCACACCTACAACTAATGCAAGACTCCATCAACATCTAATGCATTATGCATGTGGTACCAACTACGCGCGTTGAATGCTAAGCATTCCAGGGCAATAAGCCCCCAACAGTTTGGATGGTTAAAGCATCCCAGGGCAATAAGCCCCCAACAGGTGAACGATAAAGCGTTCCAGGGCAATAAGCCCCCAACAGGTGAATGATAAACATTCCAGGGCAATAAGCCCCCAACAAATGCAAATGAGTATGAATGACTCTATGGTGTATATCAGCATACAACCCAACATCTTAATGGAGCATATCAGCATGCAACCAACAACAACAACAACTTAGGATACCCTCCCCAACTGGACAATACCACTTAACATCAACAAGGCAATTCAACTTAGCAAGTATAATTATTTGCACATAAGCATACATAATCCCATCTTAATCATCTTCATATATAAGTTTTATCATCTAAACAATTCTTAATAAATCCAATAAACATCTTAGAAAGCTGAGGTTTGGGTTTGGAACACTTTAGAAAAATCACATTTTGGGTCGCACAGGACCCTGCTCGCTTAAGCGAGCAGCATCTCGCTTGAGCGAGTCAAATCACGTAAGTTGAGTTTTGGTTCGCTTGAAGCTCGCTTCTGGTTCGCTTAAGCGAACAGGCTAAATACACAGTCCTGGGCAAAATCTGGCGTCTCTCGCTTAAGCGACGGAAATCTCGCTTAAGCGACACAAATGACGAAAGTTTGGTTTTCACTCGCTCCTGGTTCGCTCGTGGCTCGCTTAAGCGAGCGGCTAAAATTTCAGACTGGTCGTTGCAAAGAGTTTCTCGCTTGAGCGAAGGGTATCTCGCTTGAGCGAGTGCTCATCTGGGCAGAATTATAACCTACGATTTCTAACTCCATTTTCATCCAAAAAACCCAATTTTAATCCCCCAATCACCCAAAATGGTTTAGAAACAATGTTTATGGGTTTAAGGCACAACAAAACATCAGAACATATCATAACAACATCATTAACAACACCATTCATCAAGAAATGAGCAATTCATCATGTTCGTAAACCTAGTTCCAAAACTACCAATTTCAATCCAAATTCATGAAATCATATACATATATATTAACAATTGAATCATAAACCCACCCTTACCTTAATTTAGCAAATTTCTACAGCAAAATGATCAGGTTTTCTCTTCCTAGCTCTTCCCTCTTGGTTCTTCTCTTTTCTCCCAAAAAGTCTGTTTGTTCTTTACTGTACGTACAATTTTCTTTCCTTACTGACTTTCCTATTTTCTTTTTCCCCACAAAGTGTAACCTCCCCTTTTACTCTTAACTCCTCACTAAATTTCTTTTAATTCACATTAACCCACAATTCTAATAATTACTAATTATTCTACCTATTTTCATAATTCTCCAAAATAATAATATTTCTCCTATTTTCTTAAATAACATAAGATCACTTAAATAATTATAAACACATAAACACACCACATATTCACATAATCATTTATAAATCCAAATAAAATTTTCCAAGCACCTAAAAAGTAGTAAAATATAAACTAGGGCGTTACAGTAAGAATCAAGGCTCCGCCGGAGAAGGCCTTCTTGACAACATAAGGTCCTTCGTAGTTAGGCGTCCATTTGCCCCTTGGGTCAGGTTGTTAACTTACTCTTCTTTTCAATACAAGTTCACCCTCCTTGAATTCCCGAGGACGGACTTTCTTGTCAAAAGCAATTTTCATTCTTGTTTGATATAGCCGTCCACGAGCCAAGGCATCTAGACGTCTTTCCTCAATCAAATTCAACTGATCATACCGACTCTGGCACCATTCAGCCTCAGACAATTTTGCTTCCATGATTACACGGAGAGACGGGATTTCCACTTCCAAGGGGAGAACTGCTTCCATGCCATATACAAGGGAAAAAGGCGTTGCCCCGGTCGAACTACATACTGTAGTGCGGTAACCGTGTAGGGCATACGGCAACATCTCATGCCAGTCTTTGTATGTAGTTACCATCTTTTGTACAAACTTCTTGATATTCTTGTTGGCGGCTTCAACTGCACCGTTCATCTGAGGCCTATAAGGAGAGGAGTTATGATGTTCAATCTTGAACTTCTCACATAGGGCCTGCACCGTGTCATTGTTCAGATTGGTACCATTGTCAGTGATAATCTTGCTGGGAACACCATATCGACAGATGATATTGTTCTTGATGAACTTAACCACCACTTGCTTGGTTACACTGGCATAAGACGCGGCTTCGACCCACTTGGTGAAGTAATCGATTGCTACCAAAATGAAACGATGACCATTCGAAGCCTTCGGTTCAATCCTTCCAATCATGTCGATGCCCCACATAGAGAAAGGCCACGGAGAGGAGATGACGTTGAGGGCATGCGGAGGCACATGAATCTTATCAGCATAGATTTGACATTTATGACATTTCCTGGCATATTGGTAGCAATCGTGTTCCATGGACATCCAATAGTAGCCAGCTCTCAACAATTTTCTAGACATGGTATGCCCCGAAGCATGGGTCCCGAAAGTGCCATCGTGCACGTCGTGCATCAGTTGCTCTGCTTCATGCTCATCAACACATCTTAACAATATCATATCGAAATTCCTCTTGTATAGAACATCCCCGTCCAACATGAACTTGCTGGCCAACCTGCGCAAGGTCTTCTTGTCTTTATTGGAAGCATTCGGCGTGTACTCGCGGCTTTGCAAAAATTGCTTGATATCACAATACCAGTGTTTGTTGTCAACTATATCCGCATTTGCTTGAACAGTCACACCGCTGATGGCAAACACATGAGAAGGCCGGTCAAGGCGCTGCACTTTGATTACTGGCACGTGGTTCCAATGGTTTACTTGAAACATAGAGGATAAAGTGGCAAGAGCGTCGGCCATCTGATTCTCCTCGCGGGGAATATGGTGTAATTCAACTTTCGTAAAGTATGTCAGCAGACGCCTCGCGTAGTCACGGTAAGGGATCAGATTGGCATGATGAGTCTCCCATTCTCCCTTTATCTGGTTAATAACAAGCGCAGAATCTCCGTAGATGTCGAGGTGCTTGATTCTCATGTCAATTGCTTCCTCGATCCCCAAGATACATGCTTCGTATTCAGCCATGTTGTTTGTGCATTCAAATACAATCCGAGCGGTAAAAGGAATGTGATGCCCCTGCGGAGATACAATCACTGCCCCAATCCCTTTGCCATAAGCATTAACGGCACCGTCGAAGACCAATCCCCACTTGTTATCGGGGTCCGGGCCTTCACCAATCAACGGTTCTTCACAGTCCCTTGACTTCAAATACATGACCTCTTCGTCGGGGAAATCGAACTTGATGGGCTGATAGTCATCCAGTGGCTGGTAAGAGAGGTGATCAGCTATAACACTTCCTCTAACGGCTTTTTGAGCTTTGAACACAATATCATATTCAGACAGCAGCATTTGCCAACGTGCAATCTTTCCAGTGACCGCAGGCCTCTCAAAGATATATTTAATCGGGTCCATCCTGGATATCAGCCAAGTTGTATGGTCCATCAAGTAGTGGCGCAGGCGTTTGGCAGCCCAGGCCAAAGCACAACAAGTCTTTTCAAGCATCGTATACCAAGTCTCACAGTCAGTGAATTTCTTGCTCAGATAGTAGATGGCATGCTCTTTCTTTCCAGTCTCGTCCTGTTGACCGAGCACACATCCCATGGATTCATCTAACACTGACAGATACATAATCAGGGGCCTTCCTTCCACCGGTGGGACAAGGATCGGTGGCTCTAACAAATAGTTTTTGATGTTGTCGAAAGCTTCCTGGCATTCACCGTTCCACACAACGGGTTGATTCTTCCTGAGTAGCTTGAAGATCGGCCCGCAGGTCGCAGTCATGTGAGATATGAATCGGGAAATATAGTTCAGACGTCCGAGGAACCCTCTAACTTGCTTCTCGGTCTGCGGGGTTGGCATTTCTCGGATTGCTCGGACTTTGTCAAGATCTACTTCAATGCCTCTTTGACTGACAATGAACCCTAGCAGCTTCCCTGATCTGACACCGAACGTACACTTGTTGGGATTTAGTCGAAGCTTGTACTTTCTCAATCTTTCAAACATTTTTGCCAAATATTCAACGTGTTGCTCTTCATCGCTTGACTTGACAATCATGTCGTCCACATACACCTCGACTTCTTTATGAATCATATCGTGGAACAACGTGGTCATCCCCCTTTGGTAGGTGGCACCTGCATTTATCAGACCGAACGGCATTGCTTTGCAACAGAAAGTTCCCCACGGAGTGATGAACGATGTTTTTTCCCTGTCTTTGGGTGACATCTTGATTTGATTGTATCCAGAGAAACCGTCCATGAAGGAGAACACCTTGCACTGAGCAGTATTATCGACCAGCACGTCAATAAGAGGCAGCGGGAAATTGTCTTTCAGACTGGCTTTATTCAAATCCCTGTAATCAACACACGTCCGAACTTTGCCATCCTTCTTTGGTACAGGCACAATATTAGCAACCCACTCAGGATACTCAACTGTCATGAGGAAACCTGCATCAATCTGCTTCTGCACCTCACCCTTAATCTTGAGAGCCATGTCAGGGCGAGTCCTTCTCAGCTTTTGTCTGACAGGGGGACATTCTGGCTTTGTTGGTATCCGGTGCTCTACGATCTGGGGATCCAAACCCGGCATATCTTCATACGACCATGAGAAAATATCTGAATACTCTCGGAGAAGTTGGGAGATCCTCTTTTTAACCCCCTCTTCTAGTGCAGCACCCACCTTGATCTCTCGCTTGTTGTCTTCGGTACCCAAGTTGATCAACTCGATCTCTTCCTGGTGAGGTTGAATGGTTTTTTCCTCTTGTTCAAGCAGCCGAGTAATTTCATCTGGTATATCATCGTCCTCCTCATTTTCGGCTCCGAACACTGGGAATTCAAAAGTTGGAGGAGCTACAGGGTCACTGTGTTCAACGGGTTTATTATGGTTCAATCTGCGTGATACGGTTGGATGATTTTTAGAAAAGATTTTTCATGCAGATCTTTGAAATTAATAAGAAAATACAGATGTTTTGGTTTTTTCTAGCATTACCATCATTTCCAAGGGAAAAGGCATTAAGCAAAACAACAGTCGCGAAAGAAACGACAATTTTTATTAATAATGGCAATGCCGAAACAAACACGCCCTTACAAAAACATCACTTTCGCTTCGGGCGGAGCGAAGGGATGGTTATTTTGAAAGACAAAGACCTAAGCAACAAGACACATTACTCGGAATCATGCATGATTAACGGGAGGTCAACGACATTCCAATTCTTCGCAGTGCCTCCTGATACAACGAACACTGGCCTAGAACCACTCCCAGTAGCACCCTCAGTAATTGCATTGGTGAACCCTGCACTGTAGAACGTTCCAGTAGATACTCCTGATGTTGGGGAGAACCCAAGACCTTCTTTGTGCTTATTCTCAAGTAGTTGTATTAACTGGCCCCAACCGGCAGCCTGTCCTTCCTGAACAGCCCTTTGTGCGTCCTTCAAAGAAGCCATAGCGGCACCGACCTTCTTGGGCTCCGTACCTTCAACAGTCAAACCTTGAAATGCAGTCCCTTCAGCCGATCCTGCTTCAATACAAGAGAATGATGACAATTGACTGACCAAGTATGCTTCTTCTCCATGTATAGTAACAAGCTTACCATTCCTCACGAATTTCAGCTTCTGATGAAGGGTGGAGGTAACCGTGCCGGCCTCATGTATCCACGGCCTTCCCAGAAGACAACTGTAGGAAGCATCGATGTCCATGACCTGGAAAGTGATTAGAAATGTTTCAGGGCCAATAGTCATAGGAAGATCCACTTCACCGAGAACGTTCTTGCGAGATCCGTCAAAGGCTTTGACTAGAAAAGTACTTCTCCTCAGAGGGGCTCCTTGGTAGCTTAGTTGGTCCAGAGTCGACTTGGGCATTACATTCAGAGACGAGCCGGTATCTACCAATACATTCGACAGCATGTCAGTTTTGCAATTCATGGAGATGTGTAGGGCCAAATTATGATGCCTCCCTGCCTCGGGGAGCTCGTCTTCACCAAACCAGAGGTTGCTACAAGCAGTGATATTCCCCACTATACCACCAAACTGATCTTCTGTGACCTCATGGTCGACATACGCCTGTTCTAACACTTTCAACAAGATATTCCTGTGGGTTTCAGAGCTCAGGAGCAAGGATAAGATAGATATCTTTGACGGGGTTTGCAACAGATGATCCACGATCTTGTAATCACTCTTCTTGATTATTTTCAAAATTTCGTCCAAATTGGAATCTTCAATAGACTGACCTGGTCGGCTAACATATTTATCAATAGGAAGGCTCGAAAGCGGAGTTGTTTTGTCAACCGGAGCCGTGGTGGGTGCGGCTGTCTTCCTTTGGAACAAAGGCGGACGGACCCTACCGCTTCTCAGAGTCGTCGTCTCTTCAGCGATGTTGCTTAGTGCAGCTGGGGATACCAGAGGCACTTCTACCCCGTTCTCGATCATGGTTGCATTGTACTTGTAAGGAACGGCTTTTGTGGAAACAAAAGGTACTGGCCCAGGTAGCCTTATCACTAGAGGTTCAACATTCTCTCTCGAAGGTGTGTTCCTAATAGGAGTATCATGGAAGACTGGCATAATCACACAAACGTCGCTGGCTGTCAAATAGTTATCATTCATCAGACTCCGGATGTCGTTCTGCACTACGTCACAGCCCATAGGATTCTGAAGACATTCATTGCAAGCGGCATGGTCATGATTAAACAAAGAGGCTAGACATAACTTGACATGCAGCGGTACCAGAGGGGTTGCAATATCACGAACATCAAGGCGGGGAGCCTCCTCGTATGCTTCAATCATGTTCACGGCAGCGTGATTTGGGAGCGGATTATCAAGCACATGCGGAACATTGTTCTCGAAAGACAGCTTTCCCTGGTCTATCAGTTTCTTCACAATATACTTCAAAGCGTAACATCCTTCCACATCGTGACCTAGAACGCCTTGATGAAAATCGCACCTGAGGTCGGAACGAAACCGAGGGGGTAATGGGTTGGGCGGAGGCTTGTCGGGTCTGGTTGTGCAGTACCCTTTGTGTAGCAGAGTAGGAAGCAATTCAGCATATAACATTGGTATCGGAGGGAAAGATGGTCGGGCCTGAGGGCCCTGCTACTGTTGTGGTTGTTGTTGAACCGGTGGCTATTGTTGCATTTGCTGAGCGATAGCGTTGAAGGGGACCTGAGGCTGGCCCTGTGGTAGAGGATACTGATGGTAGAATGGTGGAAAGAATGGATGTTGGGTGTATTGCATGTATTGATACGGCAGAGGTAGTTGAGTAGCGTTGATGGGAGCGACAGCGGCCACGGGCTGATTGGTCTCGGCAGATACCATCCCGACCTCTGACTCCTTCTTCTTGTGATGGCCATTGCCATACTTCTTTGGTGCATTTGAGGACTCACCTTTTTCAAACACAATGATGCCTTCTCTGACAGCTTCTTCTAGGCGGGTTCCCATGGTGACCATCTCAAAGAAGTTACTCGGAGCAGCAATGATCATCCTTTCAACATAGTCTTTCTTCAGCGTCTTCAGAAAAGTCTGTGTCATTTCCTCTTCATCTAGAGCAGGGGTGATACGGGCGGCTGCCCGTCTCCACCTTTGTGCATACTCACGGAAACTTTCATCTTTCTTCTGAGAGAGGGACCTGAGAAATTCCCTGTTTGGCTTCAACCTGGTATTAAACCCATAGTGACTCTTGAAAGCGGTAGCCAAATCATCGAAGGTACGAATGTCATCTTTACTCAGGCCAGTATACCATTCTGCAGCGTCTTCCATCAGACTGTCTTGGAAACAGTGAATCATGAGCGAATCATTGTCTGAGTAGTTAGCCATCTTCCGGACGTATTTGATGATATGATTCTGAGGACAAGTCAGTCCATTGTATCGGTCGAATTCTGGGACTTTGAACTTTTTAGGGACATCCACCCTTGGTACTAGACAGAGATCGTGGGTATTGACGAGATCACCACTTCCACGGTTAGCCTTGATTTCACGACGGAGTTCTTTAGCAAGTTCCTCCATTCTTTCTTCCATAGTTCCGGTCATGGGCGACTTCCCACGGTGGGTATTCTTATCGGTGTTTTGAGGCATAGAATGTACGATTGGGTCAGTGAAGACCGTTGACTGAGGCAGAGTAGTGTGGAGAGAGGCACGCCCTGGGACGGGGATTGGGTTACCATTGGCAGCACTAGAAGTTCCTGCTGTGGGATCCGGAGCAAAGAAAGATGGGAGTCCGTATGGGTATCCCCTTGGCATAGCAAAGCGGTCATCAAGAGATGTTGTTGGAATGGGCTCAGTGGTCTCTGGAGCAGACGAGACTGGTTGTTCCTGGGCGGCTAACAGAGCAGTCATAACATCGTGCGCTTTAGCTAGCTCTTCCCTTAAAGATGCCAATTCGGTACGGAGCTGTGCGTTTTCTTCTTCCATGGCTACCCGATTCCTCCTTCTGTATTGTCTAGTTTGATGTACTCTGGTAGGTTGATCGGTCCTTCGAGCACGAGCCACTTTTCACACTGTGGCAGAAGAACCAGGAGGCAATGAGCACTTGAAAGTTTTTCGTGACCGAGGAATAATGCATATGATGCATGATATGTTCAAATGCAGATGCAAAAATGACTCTTTTTGGTTATCGAAAGGATCTCTTAGACAAATTAGAAATTTTGTAAACCTTTTTCAGGAAAGAATGAAAAGACTAGAAAGCTGTAGGGATAAATCTTTCGAAATATTGAGCCGAAGGGAGTGGACCCTAAAACATAATACAAACAACATAATCGTCTAAGCCTATGGAGTAACAGGGTACTCCTCATAATCAGACTCTGGAACCGAACTGCAGTATCTGGCATAGAATTCTCGACGACATCTAGCTCTCTTGGAATCTCTCATAAGCAACTTATCTTTTTCTTCGAGTTCTTTCCTAGCCTTCGCTAGCTCTTTTTTCAACATTCGATTCTCATGATCCTTCTGCTCATCTCTACCATCCAAAGTCAAAATCAAGTTCTCGGCTTCATTGTATCGAGCTTTCCATATCCGTTTCTCCGGATTCTCCATAGCTAGATGCTCCTGATACATTTATTGGGTTGCAGGAAGCAAAGGTAATGGCCTAGACGGAACAGACGCGGACACATGTCTCATAGCAGGATAAGGCATGCCGATCTCTTCGGCTCGATCTATCACCCACTGAGTATAAGCCTCATGAGCTATACCGGATCTCACACCCAAATGCTTCACATCTCTCCTTCGAATCTTAGACCAAGCATCCGTAAAAGCTTTCCTTTGCCCGGAGGGGGCATTGGGATAGTAAAAGAACTCCTGGGATGTAGCAAGATTGATGGGCTTTGCCCTCATAGGGAAGCCGAACTGTCTCATGGCTAACTCAGGATTGTAGTTGATTCCTCCCCGGGTACCGGGAAGAGGTACATTGAGGAAATCTCCACAACCAGTAATGATCTCCTTAACTCGAGCTGCCGGAGTAATCCAAACCACCTCGTCGGGAGTGAGAGCCATAATCCGCTGCGAATAAGACCAATTCTCCGATTTGGCATGGAAAGAACTTGGGAGGTGAGAAATAAACCACCTATATAGGAGAGGCACACAGCAAAGAATATATCCACAACCCTTGAGAGTTCGATCATGGATGGCGTGGTACGTGTCAGCTAACAAAGTAGGAACTGGGTTCTTGGAATGGAAGATCTCAATAGCACTCATGTCCACAAAGTTGTCGAGATTCGGGAAGAGAATGAGCCCGTAGATAAGTAATGCAAGAATAGCCTCAAGAGTGTCCTGACAAGTAGATTCGAGATTAGCCCGCTCAAGTAAGTACTTCGAAGTGAAACCCTGAATGTGAGATTTAGTAACAAGATTTTGGGACACATCGGAAGTCTTGAGATAAAGATCCTTAGCAATCATCAAAGGAGTAAGAGGAGCTCCGGGACCCGTGAAACGTGTCCTCTCGGCTACAGGTAAACCCAACAGACTAGAATAAGCCTCAAGTGTAGGAACTAACTAGAAATCCGGGAAAGTGAAGCAATGGAAGACCGGATCATAGAATTGCACCAGAGTGTGCACCAACTTCTCTTCCACATTAGTCCGAAGAATAGTAAGCAAAGCACCGTATCGGAGACGAAACCCAGTCGGATTCTCGACCTTGAGTACCAACTCCCTTAGGCTAACCAAATCGACTTCCTTGAATTTGTAAGATTTAGTCCTCTTCATACCTGGACTGTTTACAAAGTTTTAATTTGTCTAGACCTTTCGATAATATGCATGGAAAAAAAAATTATGCATGAATGCATGGATGCATGATTTCGATCGCAAAGAGAACAAGGTGAGCTAAGGTTGCAAATGGACACGGTGTCCGGTGAAACTAGGGCTTTGATAGTAGTAACCATGGTTCTAATAAGGTTCCCAAACTGCAACCTCTCTTACACATATCATAGTAGCACGAAGCGACGCCCGTTCCATGATTATTTGTAAGAAGGTCTGGTTTGAGCGTAGTATCGCGTGACGACTAAATTTCGAGACAACGCTCGGTTTAGCCACCGCACTACGTCCTAAGAAAAGGCCAAAGATGGGTTTGGTAACTACGGTCCATAGCCTTCATCGGTCAATTGGAAGTAAAGTGCCTAAGCATGACAACACACGCCGACAACGTCACCCCCAAAATGCCTCAGCTATGTGAGATTGATCGCGTAGCCCAATACACGAGGCAACCCCCGGGTTGGATTGTCGATTATATCTCTTCTTAATCTTAGGTTCACTCACCCTGGGTATAGGACTCTTGATAGTCTCACCCCACACGTTGCATGAAAATAATAACAATAAAGTAAAGCGTAAAACATAAAGTATGAAAAAACTAGGCGTAGCCCTAAAATCCCCAGTGAAGTCGCCATTTCTGTCATCGCGATTTTCGGGTGTCAAGTCATTAATTAGGCTTGAACCTTTCGATCATTGATGTCTCTATTTTTTTTTGGGGAAGGGTAAAATTGAAAAAAAAACCCTTAGAAATTCTAAGTTCGGGGATATTTCGCTACGGGAAGGTGTTAGGCACCCGCGACGACCATAGTACTCTATAGGAGCCGTTTTCCTTGACCTATGTTTACGCTTTATTTTTATTGCTATTTTTGAAAAAAGATTGTTTTTAAGAATGGGGGAAAGAAGATGGTTTGGATTTTATTTTTAGTGGACTTGGAGAGATTTTGGTCTCTTGCCTACATACCCTTTGAAGGGATCAAACTCCATGTAGTTCTCTTCCAGAAAACGATTTTTGTGGGTTAGTTCGTTTCTAATTTTGAAAATGATTTTGGAGAAGAGGAAAGGGGCCTTAAAGGCATGAGATTGGAAAAAGTGAGGTTGTTTCAATTATTAAAGAAAAAGGTTAAAGTTGGAGTTTAAGGTGCATTTGCATTTTTGATTAAGAAAATAAAAGGAAAAAGATTGTGGAGTTTTGACTCCAACATTATTATGAAAATGATTGAGTGAGGAGTTATTTGTTTTTTTTGGGAAAAGCATAATATTTTTTCTAAGTTTCACGCTTCCTAGGCATGCATCTAGCGGTGAATCGTACAACGTGTGTGCGTGTCGGTGCTTGTGTCGGTGTACATCATCATAGTGTCCATTGTCCTTTACAGTTGGCCCTAGTTTACATGCTATGGTCTTGCAAGAATTTAAAATAAAAGAAACTACCTAAACATTGAGCAATTGAATGGAACCTCAACTCAAAGAATGGAGATGAATTGGAGCTTTCAATAGGCATGAAACATAAAATGGTTAGTGAAGCAATATGCAATGGTAATGAAAAATGTTAGGCAACAAAAAATGACAAAATATGAAGGGATGTGAAGAAAAAAATGCATGCTAACTAATCATGACTTATGAAACAAGAAATTAAAAACTAAACTTTGTAGAACTTGGAAACTAGCACCTAAACTTGCAAGATAAAAGCTAACCAATTAACTAGATTAAAAATATTGCAAAATTGTAAACAAGATCAAACTTAACAAAAATAGCACATATTGCAAGAATTGTAAGAAGATCAACTAGCACAATTGAACATATCGCAAAAATTGTAAGCAAAATCAATTAACCAACACAATTAAACATATTGCAAAAATTGTAAGCAAAATCACCTAACACAATTGAATGAATGAGCACAAAATCAGAGGTAAACTTATCATAAAATTAGATGCCAACATCAACATCACACAACAAATTTCGGATCAAAGATTACACAAGAAAATTCACGCGAAAACACATAAGATATACGAATCAAAAGTGAAATTAACACGTATTGTTTTCAACGGTCCTGAACATGTAAAAAAAATATTCCACAGTAGTGAAAAACATATCAAGAACACATAGCATGTTTTTTTTTGGAATTTTTACGAAGAAATTAAACGCGCAGGGGTTCAGGTAGCGAGAAAAACAGGTGCAATTAGCAAGGATCTTCAAGAAACTAAAAAAGAACCAAAGGCCTAGGGTATCCGGCCCAAACCCAAGCAAACAGATGGATCCGGATCTCCAAAACGCATCAGGGGCGTTGGATTGATCCGGATCCAATAGGATCAAGATCCAAAGGCCACGAATGCGGGAGAATGGGTCGGGTTTGCACCGACCCGGTTTGCGAGCTTATATAAAAGGGAAAATGGCCCGGTTTCCTTCATTTCCTTCCATCCTTTCTCTTTCTTCCTCTCTTCTCCGCCGTTGGTTCTCTGAAACCCTAACCCTAGTTCATGCTAGGCTACCCATAAATTGTTCATACATGGCTTAAATGCTTCGTGTTATCGTTCTAAGCATGAATCATTCTTTGGAAATCATTTTCATCCGTTGAATCAACGTAAATCTTGAATTTTACTCATAGGTTCGAACTGTTTGGTTTCTTCGCATTTTTGAATGAAATCTTTGTAAAAACCTCGAGGATTCACTCCGATTCACACTCGTTGTGAATCTTGGAGCGTTTCCCTGCTTTTTTAGATTATTTTTGTGTTAGGGTTAGGGTTTTGAACCGAACCGTTTGAACCTTCCATGGATTCATATTGTTCTGAATTTGTGATGATTTTCAACAAGATGATGTAGATTTGGATGTTACCTGAGTTTTGATCGGAGATCCGAACCGTTTCTTCGCAGCTCCTTTGGATTTGGCTCTGTTCTGCTGATTCTTGGCTTCGAACTCCTTAAGTAAACCGGTATCGCTCCTCTCTCGCTTCTCTGATTCGAATCTTGTGAACTTCTTCACCTTTCCTTCTTCTTCTTCTCTGATTTGAATCCTGCGATCGCACTTGCAGCGCGCTACCTCCGGTGGCGTGCTCATGTTTGAATTGCAGGTGCTAAGGTTCAATGATGAAGATTCACTATGAATCTCTGAGAACTGCTTGAATTTGCATCGAATTTGCCTGCATTTCGCTTCTGTTTGTCGCTGGGAATTGGATTCAATGATGAATTCAACGAATTTGTGTGAAATTGTTCCGAATTGGTATTGATTCTGAGTTAGGGTTTGTGTGTGTCCTTGAGCTTCTTGTGAATTTTGGTGAATTTGATCTGTAACTGCCAAGAGAGAGAAAGAAAATTCTGTTAGTGATGTGGCTTCAATTCTGTGTACTCTTTTTCTGACACTGTGTACTATTTATAAGCTGCCATGTGTGCATTGGACCAATGAGATGGTGACACCTGTATTTGGACCTGCTTGCGTGGCTTCTGGACCAAACTGTAAAAAGGACTAAAATGCAATTTTGTAAAATTAAAGGACTGAACTGAAATAAAAAGAATTTGGACTGCTTTTAAAAAGAGAATTGGACGGTTTTGATATTAGAAATTGGACACTTCTGCAATGAAATATAAAATTTTGGACTAAATTGCAATTAAAATAAAATTGGGACTTATTTGCAAAAAGTAAACATAAAATTGGTAAAAAATGTAATTTGAAAAAACGTAAAGCGAAACAATTAAAAATGACAAAACGGATTAAAACAAACAAACTACCAAAATGAGGTATTTCAAAATACCTCTCTGCCCAAGATTTATTTGATGTGAAAAGACCAAAATGCCCCTGGGGACCAAAACGACTCAGACTGATTCAGATGCAAAACTAAGATGATTTTTGGACAAAATTTGATTAATGATTCATGCAGACAAGTTGAAAAGACTCAGTGACAAATTGTAGGGACTAAACTGGGTTCTTTTGTAGGAAATGACCAAAATACCCTTTTGTATGATTTTATGCAAAAATTGGAATAAAATGCAGGAAAATATGCAATGGTCCTAGAGACCCTTTTTAAGGACTTGTAATGCAAGAAAACACTTTGAATGGTTTCAAATGTAAGAAGATTTGGAGGTAATAACAGTAAAATGTGCGTTTGCAGCATAGTAAAAATTGTAAAATAGACACAGTGAATTTGAGATAATCAGAACCAAAAAGAAGTTTGAATGAGTATTTTTAGGTCCAAAATGAGGGTATAACAAGACCTTACCAGTGAGGATTGAGGGTCGTGAAGTGAAGCGTTTGAGAGGCAAGGAGATACCTCTTGTGAAAGTCGTTTGGGACGGAGCGACTGGTGAAAGCTTGACATGGGAGCTAGAGAGTAAGATGCTGGAATCTTATCCAGGGTTGTTTGCTTGAGGTAAATTTTCGAGGACGAAAATCTTATAAGTTGGGGAGAGTTGTAACGCCCACTTTAGATTATTTTGAATTATTTAATTATTTGAATTATTTGAGGAGTCTATATATTTTTATATATATTTTAAGAGATGTTGAGATTAAGATTTATATGACTTTTATGTGATTTATGTGATGTGGTGACTTATTTTATTATTTAATAAAATAAGATTTGAAAATAAAATAAATATAGAGATGTGGGGTGGTTTTGAGATTTTAGAGAGTTATGTGGGAGAAGGAGTAAATAAGATAAGATTTGTTGGGAGTATATAAAGGGAAAATTAGGTCAATTGGTCAGTACGTACGTTTTGGTGAAAAAGGGAGAAAAACCAGAGAAAGGGAGAAGAACCAAGGAGAGCTGCGATTTTCTGCAATTGTAAGGTAAGGGTGAGCCTAACATTACAATCCTATTAAGCCTGTAATTCTTGTATTATAATTAACAAGTGTAGGAATGATTTGTGAGGAATTGGGAATTAGGTTAAAAGTGGAGAATTATTGATCTGATGATGTAAAGCTGTAGAACTGGTGTAGAAATTGCGTGCAGAACATAGAATAATCATAGGGGTAATGTTCCTGATCGTTTTGAGGTTTAATATGGAGAGATTAGTGACTTTTTGTGAGAATTTTGATGAACCCGTAGCTGTCTGTTCATCGCTCGCCTAGGCGAGCTAAGCAACTCGCCGCGGCGAGTAGACCTTCATCGCTCGCGAGGTGAGCAACCCAGCTTGCCATAGCAAGTAACCTTTGATCACTCGCGAGGCGAGCAATCCCACTCGCCATAGTGAGTTGACCTGAGAGAATCTTGATTTTTAGAATGTTGTTTTAAGACGTGTTTTAGATGGTTTTGAGTGTCTTGAAGTATATGAGAATGATTAGGTAAGTTTTTAGGATCAAAATGGACCTAGGGAACTTAAAACTGACGTTTTTGGATGAAAAATATGAAAAAGGCCGAGAGCACCCAGTATTGCTCGCTCTCAGTTCGCCCCCAACTCGTCCAAGGCAAGTAACCCCTAGTTGAGCTCGCGAGGCAAGTAGTGCGGTTTCAGACTGCCATAACTTGTATTTTTGGGATCTGTTTTGTGTAGGACTTTGAGAGTTGATCCTTGGGTAGTAATGGAAGATAACTGTGAAATAATTGATGATCTGTAAAGATGTTAAGGGAGGTTTAAATGTTGCTAATGATTTACGAATCATATGTGTATTAAGTGATCTATATGTGTAATATATGTGATGCTTACGTGATGAATCCTTGATATTGCTATATGCCATGATTTGATGAGTTGTTGCCATGTAGTTGTTTATATATGATTAAGGCTGCATGTGTCGGTCCAAGATGTCTATGATGTTGCGACGTTTTAAGATGTTTAACTTGTTTAAGTCATAAGATGTTGAGTCTCATGCATACTCATTCAGAGATGAGGGCTCATGCCCTGGAGCTTTTGCTCACCAGCGACGGGGGCTCATGCCCTGGAGCTTTTGCTCACCAGCGACGAGGGCTTATGCCTTGGGAGAATATTTATGCTCAAAGCGACGAGGGCTTATGCCCTGGATTGGTACAAAATGCATTTAAGATGTTAGAGTTGCATAGTCAAGTGAAGTTGCGTTGTTGAGTCAAGTCGTTTAAGATGTTTATGATGATGTTTTATGATGTTGCTTGTGATGCTAAATGATGTTTGTTGCGACGTGTTTATGTGATGATTTGTTGTTAACTATAATTATTGAATTATATGTTTAATATTATTGTTTTGTGAATCTCACCCCTTCTGCTTGAAAATGTTGCTCTTCGTATGGGTAACTTGCAGGTAACCAAGATTAGGTGCAGGCGTATGAGGACTTTCCTCGGTTGAGTCTTAGGTGCTCTGATATGTAACGGGATGGGGAAACTTGTTTAATGCTTTTCTATTCCTTGCATGTCATTTATGATTTCATAAGACTAATTTTGGATGAACTTTCTGAGACGTTTTGATGAGGCCTGCGTGCCAAGAATTTTTATGATTCCGCTGCTATGTTTAAGACGTTTTAATAAAGGATAAATTGTTTATTCGTATTAAAGATTTAAGTGAAATGTGACGCTCCGTTATGTGATTAACTCTGATTTATTTAAAGAAATTTTTAAGTCGGGAAAACGGGGTGTTACATGAGTCCCTAAGTATGTTAAGATATGAGTTGTTGAGTATAAGCTCTTCACTATGAACAAGAATGAATATGCAAGCAAGCAATGACTCACCGCTAAACGAGTAGATCACGGACTCGTGGTGATCATTCATGTAAGATAGCACGCCTCTAGCGTAACATGTATATGAGTATGACCATGTAAGCATATTTACCGCTAATCGGGTAGATCACGGACCCGTGGTAAATAACTAAGCAAGTAATAGTATATGTTATCACGTATGAACAAGACTTTAAGCAAGATGTAAGTTTCGTGTCTCTTGTTATCCACGTCAGGGGGATACAAGAGGTTCACGCCAGGGGGACGGGACACGCTCTGCAAGGTAGGGTCGCACGACACTGAGGGAGTCTGATGTACCTTAGCTAGGTTTTCATCGGTCATGTATGGGATTGTACTCGAGGTTACTCCACCCGGGGCTCTCTGTAAAATGAATCAAGATAATAATGTTTGTTCAACGCTAACCTCTAACCTAATGAATGAATATGACTATGTATGATAGAATATGATTATGATATGATGTTAGACATGTGTAGGTTATGCATTAAAGCAAGCTATGAAGTTATACCGACGACGATCTTAGGTTTCCATAATCGTCCTGTTTAGGATCGTGTCATGAATAAACATGTTAAGTCTCGATGCGTGTACTGTATCTTGATAGAGAGGTTTTAGGTTCCCTCGACCGCCATGACACGTATGACGTAAAGCAAGACCTATAAGAAAAGTTAAGATGAACCTACGACGGATCTAGTATGCACGACCGTCTAAGTATGCAAGCCCCCACACACGCATAATCAACCGTCAGGTTGTATTGTAGACACGTGGTGACTATAGGTTTCCCCGAAGTCACCTATAGCCTAGGATTAGGTAGAACTCACTGATACATTATGTCTCATCCCAATCCTTATTTGTTTCAGATAAACAGGTTGGTATTGCAAGTTCGTAGTCGAATGAATATTTCAGCAAGTGCTCGTTCGTACCCGCTGCAGGATGTCATGGATTTTAATGATGTTTTTACTATGTCTTAGATAAGTAGTCTTGTGTTGTGGATGTACGAACGCGTATTGTTGTATAATATATTCATTCGATTGTTTTCAAGTTGTAAATTTTAATGTATCCAGTACTAAAGATAATGCACATGCTAAACTTTCTAGATACGTTTAGTGTGGGCGTTACAAAATTTGTTTTTATTGAGATTAAGATTAAGTTTATTTGTTCTTTAAAAAAAGATTAAGTTAGTGTTGTTTTATGATTTATTGAGAGAGTTTGTTTTAATTTGTTTTTAAGAGAGAAAAACTAGGGGAAGATTGAAGCAAAAGACACAAAAGGATATAATTTTGATGATGTGTCAAAAAATTAAGAAGGGATGAGATTGTATTTTTGGTAGACATTAAATTTCATATATAGAGAATAGATGGTTACATATGTTAATTGTTATGTTTTAACAGTGGGATATGTATTTTAATCAAAGTCCAGTCAATGAGATAGCAAATATTTCCAATGGACTTCATCCTCGAAACACCACTTCCATTATTAAGGTATTCACCATTTCTTCGAAATTTATTCTTCAATTGTTTGTAACAAAATTAAGATTTTCTTCTTCAAATAGCCTAATAGCGAAACTCAAAAATAAGTGTTAAGAAAAGGGTATTACAGGTTTAAACCTGCGCCCAACATATCAAATATCTCTGCAATCTTTTATTTTTTATCGTTTGAGCTAAAATTACTAGACATACCCAAATTAACTCAATTAAATTAATTTCATTTTTTATTTTTTCATGTGATCCAGCCACTCATCCCTGGCAGTGAGAATAATGTTGTGATTCTTCAAGAAAGTTTCACATCACATGTGGGATCATATGTTATATATGCTCCACGTGATGTTAAATCAATGAATGTTGCAATCAAGGGTCAAGATTCAACAAGAATAGACATTCTCCCTTTAGGTTTACAGTCTGCATCACACATACGGTTTACAATCTAGCCAGGCCTAACCTTCTCCCACCTTTGTATCAGTCATTTTTGTTTTTGTGATGCTGAATAAACAAAATCGCTTTTGTAGTTATAGGTTTTCTTCGTTTCTTTGGCACCTCTCTTTCTCGTCCCAATCATCAATATTCTTCCTCTTTTCACTCTCTCTAAACCCATGCAACTTCTTTTTTCAATTTCTTTCCTTCTTCATGATTACATGCTTTCCTCTGGAAAAGTTCTCAATTTTTTGAAAATGGGTCAAAAAGTGTTATTTTTTTTAGTTTGTGTCATTGTGATGCTTTTAGGTGGTAAATATTACTGACATGAACAAAAGGGGTTACGTGTCGTTGTGAAAGTGTATAGTTGTATGGGTAAAGTTAAAAAAAATAAAAAATGCTAATGTTCATGTTGTGATTTTCAGCCTCTAAGATTTTCAGCCTCTTTTATTCTACAAAAGCCTATAAAATGAACGAAGAGAAACCAATCTTATGTAATGTAACATTGATTTGAACTATGAAATTCTGCAATTTAAATTTAAACAATATGTATAGATGGACAATTATGAGTTGAGAATGAATATGTCAATTTCATGAATTATTCAGAAATTTTCTTGCAAAGGATGATTATGCGAATTTCAAGAGTCATTCAACAATGTCTTGCAAGGGAGGGAACCTTTAAAATGTGAAGTGAAGGGAAAATTCAAAATTTGCAACTCTAAATTACGCTAAACTCTAAAAGCGATAAATTACGCTAATGATATGACATATCTAAAATCTAGATGTTACATCATTAATTAAATCACCAAGCATGCATAAATAATATATTTTTTCAAACATCGCAGCGGAATAAAATGTTAATACATCGACATTTAATAAAACATCTCCAACAGTCAACCAATATAAATATTAAAATCCAAGTAGCGATATCATAAGTCATACTACATCATCAAATATAACATCATCTCAACAACTAAGTCAACAACAAAAATAGTCATAAGACTCAAATATAACGAACACATCCTAATCAGAGCCGACACAAACTAGACTCCGAAAAATGCGGTAAACGAGGAAGCTCCACGCTTTCCTCAAGCAACTCACCAAACAACTACTCCTGCACATCGTCTACCCATCCATACGGATAAGGAAGGCGATCAACCACACGACCAACTAAAGCATCCTGGAATATTCTAATCATTTTCCTTGTATAAACTTTTGATGCTTCTTCCATTGGATATAAAGTTTGCAAAAGTGGCTTTGAATTTCTTGTCTTGAAAGTCTTCTCTCTTTCCTTGTTGTAACGGGCATCAAGGGCTTTATCATATTGTGTCACAAACTTGCTCAATGGAGTAATTGAATTCAAGAAGTCCTTAAAAAATTTATTCATACTTTCACTTCTTTGGGTGGTAGACATTCCAGCACAAAAATTATAACGTACATAAGCAGGAATCCATTTTTCTCGAATAGAGTATATCTTCTTTAGCCATTGATTATCTTTCAACCCATATGCTTCTATCATTGCTTCCCATTCATAATCAAATTCTTCGACATTCGTACATTGGTGAATGCACTTGTAAAATTGATTTTTAAATTCACTATGTTCGTGATCGACATGATTCAAGTACTTCAATTGGAAAAAAATGAAAAAGAACTTGAAAGTCATTTTTAGCGGTATAAACATTAACATAAATTCATTTGCAACTTCAATAACAGGCCTAAATTTAAAGAATCGGCATGAAATTTGTTTTTGTTTCTTTATTTAGCATGAATTTTTTATGGATTGCGGAAACCCTTATTTGATAGGTTTGTCGCTTTCAACATGTCTATTTATCTTATAGGTTTAAAACACCATCTTTTGGTCATATAAATGTTACAGGGCTTAATGCCAACATATGGTTTGAGTGCTACGCAAATAGAACGAGAAAGACCGTTTCTAAGATTTTAGCGGCCTAAAGCGAACCTACAATTTGGGTCCTAACTAATAAATTATATAAACATCAAACTTAATACAAAAATCTAAGCAATTTTTTTAGGGCCTCATAGACCCCCTAATGAAAAATTTAGAGCCTAAATTTCGCACTTATTTTTTGGGGCCTAGGACGGTCGCCCTCTTTGCCCTGACTAAGATACGGCCTTGAGAACGAGGTCAGAGCTCGGAGCAGTACGATGCTGGTGGATAGCCGCATAAGAATTTTATACCAAGCATGTTTTGTTTAGAAGAGGATGCCATTCATGTTTGAATTATAACTAATGTAGTTAAATAAAAATCAATGTTATTTTATTTGCTCCTTTTTTTATAGTATTTCTAACATTTATCACCACATAACTATAAATTATATTTATTTTTATAAAAAAATACAACTTGTATTTATTTTATAAAGATAGAGTACAACATGTATTTAGGTTACAACATAAATAGCCTGCAAATATCTTTTTAGTATTGAATGTAAGGTCCGGCGGTTCAAACCCCGGCTACCACAAAAAAAGGTTACAATGGACCACTGAATTGGTGTTCCTTAACGCAATATCTAACAATAGTTTATCACAACAACAACAACATCAGCAACAACAGAATGCAACAACCTTGTGATGACATTTTTCAAAATTCATCTTTAGCTATCTTAGCTTTTTTGTTAGCCAAATCCTTCTGTTGCACAATATATCCTGGGACGGTGTCTTGCTTAACCTTTGGGGATGAGAAATCAAAATCCGAAGCAGATACACCACTTGGTTGTGGGTGATCTTTAAGATATGCTTCTATATCTTTGCTGGATCTCAGTTTTTTACCTGTAGGTGTGTAGTAGTAACAGTCCAATTTAGAGTAATCCTTTCTAAGCACCAAGGTTCTCTTGAAACCTTGTGGAGTCTTTGGAATGTTAGGCTTGTAAATGACCCATGTCCGAGAAGAATCATATTCGATATCAGCAGGATCATCACAGCTACAGTTAGCCTTTTTGGTACAATCAAAAGGCTCTCGATTGATTTTATGAAGGATCTCCTCAAACTCCTCCTGTGTATCAACCACTCTCCATTTCACGCAAAGTTTGCATTGTACCGCATATACATCAATAAAACCTTGGGTCATCACTTGTCGCTGTCACAATAATTCACCATCAGTTTATAAAGCAGCAAAAGATCATATCTTAGATTAAAGCCAATAAAGACTTACTAATCCATACTATTAAGAATGACACACTACACCTTATAAGCTGGTTTAAGGATTAGTTAGACTGAATATAAAAACCTAATATGATATCAGAGTCTATCCTGTCAAGTTACCCACCAAATTATCCATGCAAGACTTAAACATGGTATTTCCTCTTCCAACTGTTGCACTTTACAAAGCCCTCTGATTTGTCCAGATAATCCGAACGTACAAAAAAAACCTTTTTTTATTCGTACAATTTTGAAATCCAAACAAATCAAAGGGTTGGAAGAGAAACAATTTCACAACAAATATGAAAACTTTCATTCAAGTCAACATTTATTGCAGATCTGATATTAACCACCCACACTTAACAATAACATAAATCTGCACACGCAAAAAATAAAAAAATAAACCATTTATTCTAGTTTCTCACAAGATCCAGTTGAAAGACAAATATGCACACGCAAAAAAACTTTTTTTCTTATGCCCCTAGGGTTCGGAATTATATTCTAAAGCACCTATAGTTAGAGGATCGAAATCCTTCCGATTCAATTAAAAATTAACTATAAACCCTAAAACGAAAAAACAACGACATCCTAAAAGAGTTAACAAGAATGGATCAAGAAAAATAGTTGAAAATTAAGGGATGACAAAACCCTAAAGAAATAAATAAAGAGGAATCGAGTGTTGAAATTAATAGTTAGTAACATTACCTTGCTAGAAGAACTTGGAGTTTTGGAGCCTGACATTGATTCAGCAAACAAATTTCCCTCTCTCTCGAATTGAGATAGTGTTTAATTAGATTTTTGGATTTTTGAATGTAATAATATTTGATTGCTTTAAAAACTATGGTTAATTATATTTTTGGTCCCTATAAATATACCAACTTTTCATTTTAGTCTCTCTAAAATTTTCCTTCAACTTTTAGTCCCTATAAAATTTTCCATCTTCACTTTTGGTCCCTCTTTTAAAGTTAATTTTAGTATTTTTATTTTTTAATGAAATTGTGCAGATATGTGTCTAATATTCTAAAAATCATTCCCAAAAAAAATTCGAATTTTTTAACAAAACATAAATTAAATATAAATTTTTTACAGTAAAAAATATAAAAATTCATATTAAAATCATGTTTTGTTAAAAAAATTCTAATTTTTTTTGGGAGAGATTCTTATAATATTATGAATTTTTCTGCAAAATAATATTCAAATATATGAATTCTAAATATGAGTTTACTTTAAAAGAGGGACTAAAAGTGAAGATTGAAAATTTTATAGGACTAAAAGTTGAAGGAAAATTTTAGAGGGACTAAAACGAAAAGTTGGTATATTTATAGGCACAAAATTCCATAGTCAATAACTTTTCAAAAGAATTTTACCAAAAAACTTGTTGACCAGAAAAAGAGAGGAAAAGAAGGTTGTCACAAAAGTTATCACAAATTAATGGTACAAATATCATTACTCTTAGATTGTTGGCGTCATTAATAAAGATAAGAATTTATATTCTATTTGATATATTTTGTTCGATTTATTATATTTGCAATTCATAAACATCTAGTTTATATTCTTCTCATCAACGTCAACATTTCATAGAAAAACCGTTCATAATTTACAAAGCATTGGCGAAATAAAAAGATTGAAAAGGAGAGTAACAATTTTTTAAATCTTATTTGTGATCAAAGCACCTTATATCAACCCATATGTGACCAAACATATTTAACATAGAAAGAACAATTTGTTCCGGACCGGTCAAAGACCTAGTAATGACACTCTGTCATTACTAGTTTGGTAGACATTTTTCATGTAAATTTTAGGGTAGTTCATCAAGAAAATGGGAGCTAAAAGCACAAAAAATGGAAGATTTTGGATTTCCAGCAAAGTCCAAGCATGTTTTGTTTAGAAGAGGATGCCATTCATGTTTGAATTATAACTAATGTAGTTAAATAAAAATCAATGTTATTTTATTTGCTCTTTTTTTATAGTATTTCTAACATTTATCACCACATAACTATAAATTATATTTATTTTTATAAAAATACAACTTGTATTTATTTTATAAAGATAGAGTACAACATGTATTTAAGTTACAACATAAATAGCCTGCAAATATCTTTTTAGTATTGAATGTAAGGTCCGGCGGTTCAAACCCCGGCTACCACAAAAAAAGGTTACAATGGACCACTGAATTGGTGTTCCTTAACGCAATATCTAACAATAGTTTATCACAACAACGACAACATCAGCAACAACAGAATGCAACAACCTTGTGATGACATTTTTCAAAATTCATCTTTAGCTATCTTAGCTTTTTTGTTAGCCAAATCCTTCTGTTGCACAATATATCCTGGGACGGTGTCTTGCTTAACCTTTGGGGTTGAGAAATCAAAATCCGAAGCAGATACACCACTTGGTTGTGGGTGATCTTTAAGATATGCTTCTATATCTTTGCTGGATCTCAGTTTTTTACCTGTAGGTGTGTAGTAGTAACAGTCCAATTTAGAGTAATCCTTTCTAAGCACCAAGGTTCTCTTCAAACCTTGTGGAGTCTTTGGAATGTTAGGCTTGTAAATGACCCATGTCCGAGAAGAATCATATTCGATATCAGCAGGATCATCACAGCTACAGTTAGCCTTTTTGGTACAATCAAAAGGCTCTCGATTGATTTTATGAAGGATCTCCTCAAACTCGTCCTGTGTATCAACCACTCTCCATTTCACGCAAAGTTTGCATTGTACCGCATATACATCAATAAAACCCTGGGTCATCACTTGTCGCTGTCACAATAATTCACCATCAGTTTATAAAGCAGCAGAAGATCATATCTTAGATTAAAGCCAATAAAGACTTACTAATCCATACTATTAAGAATGACACACTACACCTTATAAGCTGGTTTAAGGATTAGTTAGACTGAATATAAAAACCTAATATGATATCAGAGTCTATCCTGTCAGGTTACCCACCAAATTATCCATGCAAGACTTAAACATGGTATTTCCTCTTCCAACTGTTGCGCTTTACAAAGCCCTCTGATTTGTCCAGATAATCCGAACGTACAAAAAAAACCTTTTTTTATTCGTACAATTTTGAAATCCAAACAAATCAAAGGGTTGGAAGAGAAACAATTTCACAACAAATATGAAAACTTTCATTCAAGTCAACATTTATTGCAGATCTGATATTAACCACCCACACTTAACAATAACATAAATCTGCACACGCACAAAATAAAAAAATAAACCATTTATTCTAGTTTCTCACAAGATCCAGTTGAAAGACAAATATGCACACGCAAAAAAACTTTTTTTCTTACGCCCCTAGGGTTCGGAATTATATTCTAAAGCACCTATAGTTAGAGGATTGAAATCCTTCTGATTCAATTAAAAATTAACTATAAACCCTAAAACGAAAAAAGAACGGCATCCTAAAAGAGTTAACAAGAATGGATCAAGAAAAATAGTTGAAAATTAAGGGATGACAAAACCCTAAAGAAATAAATAAAGAGGAATCGAGTGTTGAAATTAATAGTTAGTAACATTACCTTGCTAGAAGAACTTGGTGTTTTGGAGCCTGACATTGATTCAGCAAACAAATTTTCCTCTCGCTCTAATTGAGATAGTGTTTAATTAGATTTTTGGATGATTGAATGTAATAATATTTGATTGCTTTAAAAACTATGGTTAATTATATTTTTGGTCCCTATAAATATACCAACTTTTCATTTTAGTCTCTCTAAAGTTTTCCTTCAACTTTTAGTCCCTATAAAATTTTCCATCTTCACTTTTGGTCCCTCTCTTAAAGTTAATTTTAGTATTTTTTTTTTTTAATGAAATTGTGCAGATATGTGTCAAATATTCTAAAAATCATTCCCAAAAAAAATTCGAATTTTTTAACAAAACATAAATTAAATATAAATTTTTTACAGTAAAAAATATAAAAATTCATATTAAAATCATGTTTTGTTAAAAAAATTCTAATTTTTTTTGGGAGAGATTCTTATAATATTATGAATTTTTCTGCAAAATAATATTCAAATATATGAATTCTAAATATGAGTTTACTTTAAAAGAGGGACTAAAAGTGAAGATTGAGAATTTTATAGGACTAAAAGTTGAAGGAAAATTTTAGAGGGACTAAAACGAAAAGTTGGTATATTTATAGGCACAAAATTCCATAGTCAATAACTTTTCAAAAGAATTTTACCAAAAAACTTGTTGACCAAAAAAAGAGAGGAAAAGAAGGTTGTCACAAAAGTTATCACAAATTAATGGTACAAATATCATTACTCTTAGATTGTTGGCGTCATTAATAAAGATAAGAATTTATATTCTATTTGATATATTTTGTTCGATTTATTATATTTGCAATTCATAAACATCTAGTTTATATTCTTCTCATCAACGTCAACATTTCATAGAAAAACCGTTCATAATTTACAAAGCATTGGCGAAATAAAAAGAGTGAAAAGGAGAGTAACAATTTTTTAAATCTTATTTGTGATCAAAGCACCTTATATCAACCCATATGTGACCAAACATATTTAACATAGAAAGAACAATTTGTTCCGGACCGGTCAAAGACCTAGTAATGACACTCTGTCATTACTAGTTTGGTAGACATTTTTCATGTAAATTTTAGGGTAGTTCATCAAGAAAATGGGAGCTAAAAGCACAAAAAATGGAAGATTTTGGATTTCCAGCAAAGTCCAAGCATGTTTTGTTTAGAAGAGGATGCCATTCATGTTTGAATTATAACTAATGTAGTTAAATAAAAATCAATGTTATTTTATTTGCTCTTTTTTTATAGTATTTCTAACATTTATCACCACATAACTATAAATTATATTTATTTTTATAAAAAATACAACTTGTATTTATTTTATAAAGATAGAGTACAACATGTATTTACGTTACAACATAAATAGCCTGCAAATATCTTTTTAGTATTGAATGTAAGGTCCGGCGGTTCAAACCCCGGCTACCACAGAAAAAGGTTACAATGGACCACTGAATTGGTGTTCCTTAACACAATATCTAACAATAGTTTATCACAACAACAACAACATCAGCAACAACAGAATGCAACAACCTTGTGATGACATTTTTCAAAATTCATCTTTAGCTATCTTAGCTTTTTTGTTAGCCAAATCCTTCTGTTGCACAATATATTCTGGGACGGTGTCTTGCTTAACCTTTGGGGATGAGAAATCAAAATCCGAAGCAGATACACCACTTGTGTAACGCCCTAGTTGATATTTTACTATTTTTGGTTGATTTAATATGTTTTATGTATTTTATATAATTTATGTGATTTATGTGAATAATTTGATGTGTTAATATTTGTTATATAATTATTTGTGTTAATTGATAATATAGGAGGAATTATTAATTATTTAGAATTAGTAGAGTTATGGGGGGTTAATGAAAATTAAAAGGAATTTAGTGAGGAGTTAAGGGTAAAAAGGGAGAGGTTACACTTTGTGGGGAAAAAGGAAATAAGAGAAGTCAGACAAATATTTTGTACGTACCAGTAAAAAGAACAAACAGACTCTTTGGGAGAAAAGAGAAGAACCAAGAGGGAAGAGCTAGGAAGAGAGAACCTGATCATTTGCTGTAGAAATTTGCTAAATTAAGGTAAGGGTGGGTTTACTCTTCAATTGTTAATATATATGTGTGTGTTTCCATGAAATTAAATTGGATTTGGTGATTGTTGTTCTAGGTTTAAGAAATATGATAAATTGCTCATTCTTGCTGAATTGTGTTGTTAATAATGTTATTATGATATGTTCTGATGTTTTGTTGTGCCTTAAACCCATAAACATTGTTCCTAAACCATTTTGGGAGATTGGGGGATTAAAAATGGGATTTTTGGATGAAAATGGAGTTAGAAATCGTAGGTTAGAATTCTGCCCAGATGAGCACTCGCTCAAGCGAAATACCCTTCGCTCAAGCGAGCAACTTTTTGCCACGCCCAGTCTGAATTTTTAGTCGCTCGCTTAAGCGAGCCACGAGCGAACCCCAAGCGAGCAAAATGCTAACCTTCGTCATTTGCGTCGCTTAAGCGAGATCCCCGTCGCTTAAGCGAGAGACGCCAGATTTTGCCCAGGACTGTGTATTTAACCTGTTCGCTTAAGCGAACCAGAAGCGAACTTCAAGCGAACTAAAACCCAACTTTCGTCATTTGACTCGCTCAAGCGAGATGCTGCTCGCTTAAGCGAGCTGGGTCCTGTGCGACCCAAAATGTGATTTTCCAAAGGTGTCCTAAACCCAAACCTAAGCTTTCTAAGATGTTTATTGGATTTATTAAGAATTGTTTAGATGATAATACTTATATAATAAGATGATTAAGATGGAATTATGTATGCTTATGTGCAAATAATTATACTTGCTAAGTTGATTTGCCTTGTTGTTGTGAAGTAGTATTGTCCAGTTGGGGAGGGTATCCTAAGTTGTTGTTGTTGTTGGTTGCATGCTGATATGCTCCATTAAGATGTTGGGTTGTATGCTGATATACACCATAGAGTCATTCATACTCATATGCATTTGTTGGGGGCTTATTGCCCTGGAATGTTTATCATTCACTGTTGGGGGCTTATTGCCCTGGAACGCTTTATCGTTCACCTGTTGGGGGCTTATTGCCCTGGGATGCTTTAACCATCCAAATTGTTGGGGGCTTATTGCCCTGGAATGCTTAGCATTCAACGCGCGTAGTTGGTACCACATGCATAATGCATTAGATGTTGATGGAGTCTTGCATTAGTTGTAGGAGTGAGTTGCCCTTTTGGGATTGTTGTTGGTGAGATGTCGCCACAAGTGTTGTTGTTGTTGTTGCTGATATTAATCAAAGATGAATTTGCTGATATTAATCAAAGATGAAGTTAAATTATAAGGTTGAGATGATTTTGATGATGTTGTTATTGATAGTGGTTATGAACTGTTGTTGTTTTCAATTTACTTTGATGATTCATATATTTGTATATTACTTTTGATTTGTGAACTCACCCCTTCTGCTGGAATTGCCGCCTTGTGGGCAAGTGCAGGTAGCGAAGACTAGTGATGTTGGCTCTTGCGTCTAGGGCTCTGATACATAGTAGGGATGGGAAAACGTTATATTTCTTGTATTCCTTTATGTATCATTTCTTTGAAGAAGATGTGGTTGAGATTTAATTGTCGAACAATTTTACGATGTTAACGGCCTTTGTGCCAAGATTATGATGTAGTTGTTGAATATGATTTCTAATTAAAGATTTTCCGCTGCATAATTTTAATATGATGAAATTGTTGATGGTTTTTAAATAGTTTTATATTCTATTTAAATGAAATTTGAAAAAGTAGTGTAATGCTCCGTTGTATGTTGAATAACTCTGATTATGATTACTATTTATATTATTATTACGTTATTTCAGGAACGGGGTGTTACAATTGGTATCAGAGCAAGTCGGTCCGTCAGACCATTAGAAAAGTCGAGTCGAGCCATGTAGAGTAGTGTGACAGGTTTAAACTGTCTTTGTTGTTCTAATTCTTGTTGTTATGTAGAACTATCGAGATGGCCGGAAGGAATGATGCTGCTCTTGCTGCTGCTTTGCAAGCAATGGCCCAAGTTGTTGGACAACAGCAAGGTGCTGGTGGAGCTGGTGAAGGTGTAAGGATGCTTGAAACCTTCTTGAGGAATCATCCACCAACCTTCAAGGGAAGGTACGACCCCGATGGAGCTCAGACCTGGTTGAAAGAGGTTGAAAGAATATTCCGGGTGATGCAGTGTACGGATGCTCAGATGGTGCGGTTTGGCACTCATATGTTGGCTGAAGAGGCTGACGACTGGTGGGTAAGCACTCAACCCATTCTCCAAGCTGAAGGTGCTGTGATTACCTGGGCTGTGTTTAGGCGGGAGTTCTTGAGGAGGTATTTTCCGGAGGATGTCCGAGGTAAGAAGGAGATAGAATTCCTTGAGCTGAAGCAAGGAGACATGTCCATTACGGAGTATGCTGCTAAGTTCGTGGAGCTTGCAAAGTTCTACCCTCATTATGCTGCGGAGACTGCTGAGTTCTCCAAATGTATCAAGTTTGAAAATGGTCTGCGAGCTGATATCAAGCGGGCCATTGGCTATCAGAAGATCAGAGACTTCTCTGAGTTGGTGAGCAGCTGCCGTATTTATGAAGAGGACATTAAAGCTCACTACAAGATAATGAATGACCGTAGAGGAAAGGGGCAGCAGAGTCGCCCGAAGCCTTATAGTGCCCCAGCTGATAAGGGCAAACAGAGAATGCATGATGAGAGGAGACCTGCACGTAGAGATGCTCCTGCTGAAGTGGTTTGTTATAAATGTGGTGTGAAAGGCCACAAGAGTAATGCTTGCACCCGTGATGAGAAGAAGTGCTTCAGATGCGGAAAGAAGGGCCATACTGTCACCGAATGCAAGCGTGGAGATATTGTTTGCTTCAACTGTAATGAGGAAGGTCACATTGGTTCTCAGTGCACTCAGCCTAAGAAGGCGCAGACCAGTGGTAGAGTTTTTGCATTGACCGGTACTCAGACTGATCAGGAGGATCGACTTATCAGAGGTACTTGTTTCTTTAGTGGTACTCCTTTAATTGCTATAATAGATACTGGTGCTACGCATTGTTTCATTGCTATTGACTGTGCATAAAGATTGGGTTTGATTATGTCCGATATGAATGGGGAGATGGTTGTTGAAACTCCAGCTAAGGGTTCAGTAACTACTTCCCTTGTTTGTTTAAGTTTTCCGTTGTCTGTATTTGGTAGAGATTTTGAGGTGGACCTTGTCTGTTTGCCGTTAGTGGGAATGGATGTAATATTGGGAATGAATTGGTTGGAATACAATCATGTCCTGATCAATTGTTTTACGAAGACGGTACGGTTTTCTTCTGCTGAAGAAGAGAGTGGAGCAGAATTTTTATCCACCAAGGAGATGAAGCGGTTAGAACAAGATGGTGTGTTGATGTTTTCTTTGTTGGCATTCTTGTCGGTGGAGAACCAAGCTGTGATTGATGGGCTGCCTGTTGTGAAGGAATTTCCTGAAGTTTTCCCTGATGAGATCCCAGATGTGCCACCGGAGAGAGAAGTGGAATTTTCGATAGACCTTGTGCCGGGTACGAAGCCCGTGTCGATGGCTCCTTACCGTATGTCAGCTTCGGAGTTGGCTGAATTGAAGAAACAATTAGAGGATTTGCTTGACAAGAAGTTTGTGAGACCGAGTGTTTCACCGTGGGGAGCGCCGGTGTTGTTAGTAAAGAAGAAGTGTCATACCCTCATTTTGGACCTAAAAATACTCTTTCAATTTCCTGGCTATTTTCTAATCCTTTCAAATTTACTGTGTTTCCTACTGTGCTTCAACTGCATACATTACTGTTTCAGTCCTTTAAATTTTTGCATAAAACCATACAAAGGGGTATTTTGGTCATTTCCTACAAAGGAACCCATTTTCAGTCCCTACAATTTGTCCCTGAGCCTTTTCAACTGGTTTGCATAAATCTTTAATCAAATTTGTACAAAATCATCTTAGTTTTGCATCTGAGTCAGTCTGAGTCGTTTTGAGTCGTTTTTGCCCCCAGGGGTATTTTAGTCTTTTCACATTATTCAAATTTTGGGCAGAGAGGTATTTTAAAATACCTCATTTTTGGTAGTTTGTTCGTTTTAGTCCGTGTTGTCAATTTTAAACGTTTCACTTTACGTTATTTTCAAGTTACATTTTTTAGCCAATTTTATTATTTTTTACATTTTAGTCCAAATATTTTGTTTTTTGCAATTTTGTCCCAATTCTTTTAAAGAAAACAGTCCAGTCCAGATACTTTTTATTTTTGCATTTTAGTCCTTAAATCTTTTCAAATTTGCAAAGCAGTCCAAACTTTTTACATATTTGCAGATTGGTCCTCAAGGTCAAAAAGAAGCCAATTCAGTCCAAAAGGCCACGCAAGCAAGGGCCAGTCCACGTGTCACTACCTCATTGGCCCACAGTACACATGGCAGGCTATAAAAGGCACACAGTGTCAGAAAATCAGATTCACGCGCGCCACATCACACAAACAGGGTCAGATTTTTCTCTCTCATGTCAGTTAGATCAAAATCATAACCAAATTCAGTTAAGAAGAAGAACCTCAAGCTCTCAGAGATTCAACAATGGTGAATCTTCATCATTGAGCTGTTTCTCCCTGCAATTCCAACGCGAATTCACCGCTAGGGGCAGCAAACTCAAGCGTGATCACAGTGTAGAGAATCAAGAAGAAGAGAGAAAGAATTTTGAAGTTCTGAACCGGTTCGAAAGAGAAGAAGAGAGGTTAACCGGAGCAAGCCAGAGAAGAAGGAAGGGAAATTACCGGTTGAATTCGAATCTAAGCCAAGAATCGGCGAAACCGAACCCTAATTCAAGGATTTCCGAAGAATCTAGCTCTGAATCTCCAAAAACCCAGGTAAAACCCTAATTCCATTTCATCTCTTCCTTCAGCATCATAGAAATCCAGAATGATGTGAATCCGAAGCCATTTCGAACCGTCCGAACCAAAACACAAACCCTAACACAAAAAATCATTTTGAAAGTCAGAGGAACACTTCGAAATTCACAACGAGTGTGAATCGAAGCAATCTCTCATGCATCCATAATAATTTCAATCGAAAGAACAAAGAAAACGAACGGTTCGAACACTTTGAGATGAAAATCTCAGATTCACATCATTCAAACGGTTGAGATCGTGTTCTTGTGTAGGATTCACGTTTAGATCCGTAACAAGAACGATTTAGTACATGATTCACATGTTTCTGAGTTGGTTTGAAACGAATTAGGGTTAGGGTTCACACGAACAAGAGAGAACGGCGGAGGGAAGAAAAGAAGAAAGAGAAAAGGTTTTTGAGAAATGAATGGAAACGGGTTAAAACCCCTTTTATACGCGTGCTTGGGTCGGGTTGACCCAAACCCGACCCACTCTCTTCTATCCCTGGTCGTTTGATCTGGATCCTGATGGATCTGGATCAATCCAACGCTCCTGGAGCGTTAGTTTGATCCGGATCCATCAGATCCGTGGGTGTGGACTTGACAACCGTGGGCTTTAGGCTTTCTTAGGCTTTCCTGATTTTTCATGCTATTTGCACCTCTTCTCTTGTTATTTGAACCCCTGCGCACACTAAAATTTCTTGCAACAATCCTGAGAAATTACCATATGCTTCTTGATATATTTTCAACCGTTTTGGGGTAATTTCACATTTTTTAGTGGATAAAAAGCATGTGCGCTAATTTTTATTGGATTTACATGTTTTGGTGCTCTTTGCGAATTTTCTTGCGCTATTTTGGATCCAATTCTTGCTCTATGGCGTTGATGTTTGATATGTGATTTTTGTGATGTGTTCATCTCTGAATTCATGCTGTTTCTACATTCTTGCATGCCTAATTGTTAATTCCTTGGTTTTCAAACTCAATGGATCCTTTCTTGCTTTACAAATTAATTCCTAGTCCTCTAGTTCAAGTGCTCAACAATTTTACAAGTTGCTTGCAATCCACAATGCCACAATCTTGTTTGTTAACTTCTCTTTGCAAGATTAGTTGAAAGCCTCTCTTTGGTCAAGTTTAGTTGTTAATTTTGAAATGTAATTTGTTGTTGAAATGTGTTGATTTTAGGGTTTAAGTGTGACTCATAATTTCCTTTTGATTCTTGAATGTTTTCTTTGAAAAAGAGGTGCTGTTTTGGGTAAAGGTTATAGGTTATGGGATTTAGTTTAGGTTTTAGTTTGGTGCCATTTGCATTATTTTTGGTGTTCGTTCTTTTGCAATTTGCTAAATGTTTTTAGTTAGGTTCACTTCATCTTTTTTAATTGGTTCGGTGCTTTGTTAGTAAATTTCATACCCTATGCATTGCTACTCATGCTACCATTTCTCATTTTATTACTAACCATTTTGTTCTATGTCTCATGCACATTGCAAGCATTACCTCACCCTCACTTGTTTTTCTTCCCTTAGTTACCCTTATGCAATTTTCTATTTGACTCATGTAATATTTTAGGCTTAGTTTACCTTTCTTTAATTTCATGCAAGACTATAGAATGTAAAATAGGACCCGATGTAAAAGACTATGGACTATAATGATGTACACCGACACCTGCACCGACACACGCACACACGTTGTATGTTCATCGCTAGGTGTATGTTTAGGATACGCGGTACTTAGAGAAAATCAATCTTTTGAAAAGCAAACAACTTCCATCACTTCAAATCTTTTTCAAACAAGCCTTGGAGTCAAAACTCCAAAGGATTTTCCCTTTGTTTTCTTAATCAAAAATCAAAATGAACACTAATTTCCAACTTTAACCGTTTTTTGTAAATAAATTGGACCAACCTCATTTGTTTTCAATTCTAATGCCTACACGGCCTCTTTCCCTTCTTCAAAATCTCTTGTTTCAAAACTAAAAAAACAAACGAAACTCACAAAATATTTTGGAAGAGAACTACATGGAATTTTGATCCCTTAAAAGGGTATGTAGGCAAGAGACTTACATCTCTCCAAGTCCAATAAAATAAAATCCAAATTTCTCCCTCTCATTCTTAAAACCAATTTCTTTTACAAAGTAGCGATAAAAGCAACGCATAAATGTAAAGCGTAGTAAAACGGTTCCTATAGGATACTATAGTCATCGCGGGTGCCTAACACCTTCCCGTGATGAAATCAGCCCCGAACTTAGGATTTCTAAGGTTTTCTCGATTTTACCTTCCCCAAAAAAAAATAGAAACATCAATGATCGAAAGGTTCAAATCCGATTAATGATTTGACTCCCGAAAATCACGATGACAGAAATGGCGACTTCACTGGGGATTTTAGGGTTACACCTAGTTTTACGCGCTTTATTTTCTATGCTTTGCTTTGTTATTTCATGTAAAATTTTCTTGTGTACGTGTGGGGTGAGAATGTCAAAAGCCCTATACCCGGGCTGAGTGAACTTAAGATTAGGAAGAGATATAATCGACAATCCATTCCGGGGGTTGCCTCGTGCATTGGATTACGCGATCAATCTCACGTAGCTGAGGCATTTTGGAGGTGATGTTGTCGGCGTGTGTTGTCATGCTTAGGCACTTCACTTCCAATTGACCGATGAAGGCTATGAACCGTAGTTACCAAGCCCATCCTTGGCCTTTCTCAGGACGTAGTGCGGTGGCTAAACCGAGCGTTGTCTCGAAATTTAGTCGTCACGCGATACTACACCCAAACTAAACCTTCTTACGGATAATCATGGACAAGCGTCGCTTTGTACTACCATGATGTACGCAAGAGAGGTTGTGGTTTGGGAACTTTGTAGAACCTTGGTTACTATTATCAAAAGCCTTAGTTTCACCGGACACCGTGTCCACTTGTTACCTTAACCCACCGTGCTTTCCTTATTTAAACCATGCATACATACATTCATGCATAAATTTTTTTTTTTTTTTTTACATGCATTTATCAAGGGGTATAGACAAACTAAAATTCTTTGTAAATATGATCAGGCATGAAGAGGACTAAGTCTTACAAGTTCAAAGAAGTTGATTTGGCTAGCCTAAGGGAGTTGGCACTCAAAGTTAAGAATCCTACTGGGTTTCGTCTCCGATACGGTGGTTTGCTTGGTATTCTCCGGACTAATGTAGAAGAAAAGCTGGTGCACACTCTGGTGCAATTCTATGACCCGGTTTTCCGTTGTTTCACTTTCCCGGATTTTCAGTTGGTTCCTACACTTGAGGCTTATTCTTGCTTATTGGGTTTACCTATAGCCGAGAAGACACCTTTCACAGGCCCAGGATCTTCTCTTACTCCTCTGGTTATTGCTAAGGATCTTTATCTCAAGACTTCCGAGGTGTCTAAGAGTCTTATCACCAAATCTCACATCCAGGGCTTCACTTCAAAGTACTTACTTGAGCAGGCTAATCTCGAATCTACTTGTCAGGACACCCTTGAGGCTATTCTTGCACTACTTATCTATGGGCTCGTTCTCTTTCCGAATCTCGACAACTTTGTGGACATGAATGCTATTGAGATCTTCCACTCCAGGAATCCGGTTCCTACTTTGTTAGCTGACACATACCATGCCATCCACGATCGGACTCTCAAGGGCCGTGGATTTATTCTTTGCTGCATACCTCTTCTATATAGGTGGTTTATTTCTCACCTCCCGAGTTCTTTCCATGCCAACACAGAGAATTGGTCTTATTCGCAGCGGATTATGGCTCTTACTCCCGATGAGGTGGTTTGGATCACTCCAGCAGCTCGAGTCAAAGAGATTATCACTGGTTGTGGAGATTTCCTCAATGTACCTCTTCTCGGTACCCGGGGAGGAATCAACTACAACCCCGAGTTAGCCATGAGACAGTTTGGTTTTCCTATGAGAGCGAAGCCCATCAACCTTGCTACATCTCAGGAGTTCTTTTACTATTCCAATGGCCCCACCAGGCAAAGGAAAGCTTTTACAGATGCTTGGTCTAAGGTTCGTAGGAAAGATGTGAAGCATTTGGGTGTGAGATCCGGTATTGCTCATGAGGCCTATACTCAGTGGGTGATAGACCGAGCTGAGGAGATTGGCATGCCTTACCCTGCCATGAGGCATGTATCTGCATCTACTCCATCTAGACCATTACCATTGCTTCCCGCGACTCAGGAGATATATCAGGAGCATCTAGCTATGGAGAGTGAAGAAAAGCGAGCGTGGAAAGCCCGTTACAGTGAGGCCGAGAACTTGATCATGACTTTGGATGGCAGAGACGAGCAGAAAGATCATGAGAACCGAATGCTGAAGAAGGAGCTAGCCAGGGTTAGGAAAGAGCTTGAGGAGAAGGATGATCTATTGAGGAGAGACTCCAGGAGAGTCAGAGGTCGTCGAGATTTCTTCGCCAGTTATTGTGGTTCAGCTTCAGACTCGGATCCCGAATACTACCCAGTCACTCCTTAGTTCTGGATGATAGGATTGCTATTGGTTATGTTGTTTGTTCAGTTTATGTTTCAGAAGCCTACTCCCTTGGCTCAGTGTATCAAAACAATTTGCTTTGAATGATTCGTTACTCCAAAATATTTGCAAAGAATTCTAATTTGTCTAAAAAACCCTTTGGTAATAAAAGAGTCATTTTTGCATCCGCATTTGCATATCACGCATCATGTGCATCATTCATCGGTCACAAAAAAAAAAAAACTTCCAAGTGCTTATTGCCTCCTGGTTCTTCTGCCGCAGAGTGAAAAGTGGCTCGTGCTCAATGGGCTAGACCCACATTTGTGATACCAGGAGGCATTGCAAAGAACTGGAATGTTATCAATCTCCCTGTGTCTGTGCATGATTCTAAGTAATATGTCTTGCTGTCTAGGCTTTTGTTTTCAAAATAACAATCCTTCCGCCCCGCCCGAGGCGGAAGTGACCTTTTTGTAAAGGGCATGTTGGTTCCGACATCACCATTATCAATAAAAAACGTCGTTTCTTTCACGACTCTTTTGCTTTCTTTAATGCTTTCCCTTGGAAATAATGGTAATGCCAGAAAAAACCAAAACATCTGTGTTTTCTTATTAATTTCAAAGATCTGCATGAAAACTATTTTCTAAAATCATCCAATCATGTCACGCAGATCGAACCAAAATAAACCCGTTGAACACGGTAACTCTATGCTTCTCCAAACTGTTGAATCCCCGGTATTCGAGACCAAAGATGAGGATGGTGATGATATACCAGATGAAATTACCCGGCTGCTGGAACAAGAAGAGAAAACCATTCGGCCTCATCAGGAGGAGATCGAACTAATCAACTTGGGTACTGAGGATAACAAAAGAGAAATCAAAGTCGGTGCTGCCTTGGAAGAAGGGGTCAAGAAAAGGATCTTTTAGCTTCTCCGGGAGTACTCGGACATTTTTGCATGGTCGTATGAAGACATGCCAGGCTTGGATCCTCAAATTGTGGAACATCGGATACCGACAAAGCCAGACTGTCCTCCTGTCAGGCAAAAGTTGAGACGGACGCGGCCGGACATGGCCCTGAAGATCAAAGCGGAAGTGCAGAAACAGATTGATGCGGGCTTTCTCATGACAGTTGAATATCCTGAATGGGTTGCTAACATCGTACCAGTGCCGAAGAAAGATGGTAAGGTCCGAATGTGTGTTGACTACAGAGATTTGAACAGAGCAAGCTTGAAGGACAATTTCCCACTGCCACACATCGATGTGCTCGTTGACAATACGGCCCAGTGCAAGGTGTTCTCCTTCATGGACGGTTTTTCTGGCTACAACCAAATCAAAATGTCACCCAAGGACAGGAAGAAGACGTCGTTCATCACTCCGTGGGGGACTTTCTGCTGTAAAGCAATGCCGTTCGGTCTAATAAATGATGGTGCTACCTACCAAAGGGGGGATGACCACCTTGTTCCATGACATGATTCACAAGGAGGTTGAAGTGTATGTAGATGACATGATTGTCAAGTCGAGCGGTGAAGAACAACACGTTGAATACTTGGCTAAGATGTTTGAAAGGTTGAGGAAGTACAAGCTTCGGCTGAACCCAAACAAGTGTACATTCGGTGTTAGGTCTGGGAAATTGCTAGGCTTCATTGTCAGCCAGAAGGGCATTGAAGTAGATCCCGACAAAGTCCGGGCCATCCGCGAGATGCCGGCCCCGCAAACTGAGAAACAGGTCAGAGGGTTCCTCGGGCGTTTGAACTACATCTCCAGATTCATATCCCACATGACTGCGACCTGCGGGCCAATTTTCAAGTTGCTCAGGAAGAATCAACCTGTGGTATGGAATGATGAGTGCCAAGAAGCCTTCGACAACATCAAAAGTTATTTGCTAGAACCTCCTATCCTCGTTCCGCCGGTGGAAGGGAGGCCATTAATCATGTATCTGTCAGTGTTGGATGAGTCCATGGGATGTGTGCTCGGTCAGCAAGATGAAACTGGAAAGAAAGAGCATGCAATCTACTATTTGAGCAAGAAGTTCACCGATTGTGAGACTCGGTATACAATGCTCGAGAAAACCTGTTGTGCCTTGGCTTGGGCTGCCAAACGCCTGCGTCATTACTTGATAAATCATACAACTTGGTTGATATCCCGGATGGATCCAATCAAGTACATCTTTGAAAAACCGACTGTCACTGGAAAAATCGCACGTTGGCAAATGTTACTGTCAGAGTATGATATTGTGTTTAAAGCTCAGAAGGCCATTAGAGGGAGTATCCTGGCTGACCATCTCGCTTGCCAACCGCTTGATGATTATCAACCGTTGAAGTTCGACTTCCCCGACGAAGAGGTCATGTTTTTGAAATCAAGAGACTGTGAAGAACCGCTAATCGGTGAGGGTCCAGACCCTGATAGCAAGTGGGGATTAGTCTTTGATGGTGCTGTTAATGCCTATGGCCGAGGAATTGGCGCGGTAATTGTGGCTCCGCAGGGGCATCATATTCCTTTCACAGCCCGGATTGTGTTTGAATGCACCAACAACGTGGCCGAGTACGAGGCGTGCATCTTGGGAATCGAAGAAGCCATCGATATGAGAATCAAGCACCTCGACATCTATGGAGACTCTGCACTAGTCATCAACCAGATAAAGGGAGAATGGGAGACCCATCATGCCAATTTAATCCCTTACCGTGACTATGCGAGACGTCTGTTGACGTATTTCACAAAGGTCGAGTTGCACCATATTCCCCGAGAGGAGAACCAAATGGCCGATGCTCTTGCTACCTTATCTTCTATGCTTCAAGTGAACCATTGGAATCATGTGCCAATGATCAAAGTACAACGCCTAGACCGGCCTGCTCATGTGTTTACTGTCAGTGATGCAATTGTGCAGACAGGTTCAGGCGAAATCGACGTCAAACCCTGGTACTATGATATCAAGCAATTTCTGCAAAGCCGTAAGTATCCGCCAGGTGCTTCCAACAGAGACAAGAAGACGTTACGCAGGTTGGCTAGCAAGTTCCTGCTGGATGGTGATGTCCTGTACAAAAGGAATTTCGATATGGTGTTGTTGAGATGTGTCGATGAATGTGAGGCAGGGCAGCTAATGCACGATGTGCACGATGGCACCTTTGGGACCCACGCATCGGGGCACGTTATGTCTAGAAAGCTGCTGAGAGCTGGTTACTACTGGATGACCATGGAGCGCGATTGCTATCAATATGCCAGGAAGTGCCACAAATGTCAAGTATATGCTGATAAGGTCCATGTGCCTCCGCACGCTCTCAATGTTATGTCTTCTCCGTGGCCTTTCTCTATGTGGGGCATTGATATGATCGGAAGAATTGAGCCGAAAGCTTCAAACGGTCATCGTTTCATTCTGGTAGCAATCGATTATTTCACCAAATGGGTCGAAGCTGCATCGTACGCCAACGTGACTAAGCAAGTAGTAGTCAAATTCATCAAGAATAATATCATCTGTCGGTATGGTGTCCCTAGCAAGATCATCACTGACAACGGTACCAACCTAAACAATGACATGGTGCAAGCCTTATGCGAGAAATTCAAGATTGAACACCACAATTCTTCTCCTTACCGACCTCAGATGAATGGTGCAGTCGAGGCCGCTAATAAGAACATCAAGAAGATTGTGCAGAAGATGGTAACAACATACAAAGACTGGCATGAGATGTTGCCCTATGCTCTACATGGCTACCGCACTACAGTCCGCAGTTCAACCGGGGCAACACCTTTTTCTCTTGTATACGGCATGGAAGCAGTCCTCCCGTTGGAAGTGGAGATTCCATCTCTCCGTGTGATTATGGAAGCAAAGTTGTCTGAGGCTGAATGGTGCCAGAGTCGGTACGACCAGTTGAATTTGATTGAGGAAAGACGCCTGGATGCTTTGGCTCACGGTCAGATGTATCAAACAAGGATGAAAAATGCTTTTGACAAGAGAGTTCGTCTTCGAGAATTCAAAGAGGGTGAGCTCGTATTGAAAAGAAGAATGAGTCAGCAACCCAACCCAAGGGGCAAATGGACGCCTAACTATGAAGGACCTTATGTTGTCAAGAAGGCTTTCTCTGGCGGTGCTTTGATTCTCACACACATGGATGGTGTAGAACTTCCAAATCCTGTGAATGCCGATATAGTCAAAAATACTTTGTCTAGATATGAAAAGAACAGCGTGGTAGGTCGAAAACCCGAAAGGGCGGCCTAGGCAAAAATGCGCTTCCCGGTGGATCGAAAACCCGAAAGGGCGATCCAGGCAAAATAAGGGACAAGAAACAAAAATGTAAAAGCTCGCTGAGATTACATGTAACTCAGGCAAAAATGAGCGTCTCGATGAGCCGAAAACCCGAAAGGGCGGTTCATGCAAGAATGAGATTGAAATAAAAGACAATTGACTATATCTGGCAGATTACTATTCCCCTTGGGATCTTCGCAGTTGGTGTTAGGCTGTTCTCATCCGAGGTTCCGACGCTGGCGGGTTCAAGAGTTTCAGATACCATAGCAGTTACTGTGTTCAATGTACCACCAACCAATAAAATTACCATTTTCCAAGATTTGTAAATCTGTGGGGTCGCGCTTTTGGCCGACCACCACCCTTATACATCAATTTGAGCCTATGCTTTTGTTTGGCACTCACTTTCTATTCTATTTTCAAAGCTTTTTACACAAAAGATTCTTTTTCTATGATAATAATGATGCAAGTCTGGAATAGACATTCTGAAAACTGAAAACCTTTTTGAGTATTTTGAAAACAAGCCTGAACAGCTAGGTACATTTAAACGAACATGCATGAACAAAGATACATTGATATCAATTCCAATTCAAGTTACTAGCAAGCCTTCCTCCCGGTTACGGTCTGTGGTCAATGGCAAGAATGAAAAAACAGAATGAAAAGCATGAAAATAAATATGCTCGCTAAGTTGAAAACCCGAAAGGGCGGCTTAGGCAAAAATGAGCACCCCGATGGATTGACAACCTTCAAAGGTAATTCAGGCAAAAACAGGGGCATGTGAAAAAAACTATTCCCCGGTGGATCGAAAACCCGAAAGGGCGATCCAGGCAAAAATGGGATGAAAAAGAAAAATGAAAGGAAAAATGAAAGAAAAACAAACATGCAAAGCATTGACCACAGATGCGATGTCCAAAGCACTTACGCGACTGTTCCAACAAGCAGCAATACCATTCAAACCGTCTTTCTCTATAATTTTACAGCTTCCTGCCTTCAACGATGGTCTCGGTGTACGTTCAAACGACGACATCCCCAGAAGAGGAACTTTTGCAAATATATGTCCGAGCGCGAGCCATTACGTGCCCATTATTCCAATGTTTTGTCCGTCTCTGCGAAATTCTGTCTACAAATTGCCAATCATCATGCATGTCCAAGCATTCATACATGCATAATCATGCATCCTACATGTTCATGCATTTGATAAAGCTGTTATGCTATTCATACGCATCTGCATTCTCGATTCCTATGTTAATTTCAATCAAAATCAATCCTGTCAACTTCAAATTTCTTCTGCCTACAATAAACGTCTGCTGTCATGTCAATTTCAAAGTTCAACAGTCTTGTCAACATTCTTGTCAAATTCAAGCTCCTGCAGTTATGTCAATCAAATTCAGTTCTTTTTCAAATACAATTTGTTTCTGTTAACGGCCAAGTGGCTAGTTCGCACCCAAGAACAGCTTGTGCCTGTCAATTTGTTTCTGTTGTCGGTCAAGTAGCAAGTTCACATCCAAGAACAGCTTGTACCTATCCTTTTGATATCCGCCGAGCGGCTAGTTCAGATCCAAGAACAGCTCGTGCTTTCTATTTTGCTTCCTGTCAGCCAAGTAACTAGTTCAAATACAAGAACGGCTTGTGCTTTCTACCTTGTTTTCTTTCAGCCAAGTGACTAGTTCGTGTCCAAGAACAGCTTGTGCTTTCTATGTTTTCTTTCAGCCAAGTAACCAGCTCAAATACAAGAGCAGCTTGCGCCCTTTGTTGTCAATATGCCCGGTCAAGTGGCTAGTTCGCATCCGAGAACAGCTTGTACCTGTCAATTTGCTTTCGAGTCTCCCCAGTGAGTCTTGTTATTCTGTTAATGTCAACCAGTCCCGCAATGGATACGACATATTCCTTTTTGCTATTCTGTTAATGTCAACCAGTCCCGCAATGGATACGACATATTTTGTTGTTTGCTATTCTGTCAATGTCTACCAATCCCGCAATGGATACGACATATTCTGTTAAAATCAATTCTCAGTTTGTCTTGCATTCATAACACAAATGTTGCATGGCATACATAGCATTTACAAATGTATTTTTACGCCCAAAATCAGTGCAAATGTCGATATTTAAGTATCTTCGTCGCGTCAAGCCAAAGACTCTGTCTCTTGACTCTCCAAACGAAGAAACTTAAATAGGGGCAGCTGTCATACCCTCATTTTGGACCTAAAAATACTCTTTCAATTTCCCGGCTATTTTCTAATCCTTTCAAATTTACTGTGTTTCCTACTGTGCTTCAACTGCATACATTACTGTTTCAGTCCTTTAAATTTTTGCATAAAACCATACAAAGGGGTATTTTGGTTATTTCCTACAAAGGAACCCATTTTCAGTCCCTACAATTTGTCCCTGAGCCTTTTCAACTGGTTTGCATAAATCTTTAATCAAATTTGTACAAAATCATCTTAGTTTTGCATCTGAGTCAGTCTGAGTCGTTTTGAGTCGTTTTTGCCCCCAGGGGTATTTTAGTCTTTTCACATTATTCAAATTTTGGGCAGAGAGGTATTTTAAAATACCTCATTTTTGGTAGTTTGTTCGTTTTAGTCCGTGTTGTCAATTTTAAACGTTTCACTTTACGTTATTTTCAAGTTACATTTTTTAGCCAATTTTATTATTTTTTACATTTTAGTCCAAATATTTTGTTTTTTGCAATTTTGTCCCAATTCTTTTAAAGAAAACAGTCCAGTCCAGATACTTTTTATTTTTGCATTTTAGTCCTTAAATCTTTTCAAATTTGCAAAGCAGTCCAAACTTTTTACATATTTGCAGATTGGTCCTCAAGGTCAAAAAGAAGCCAATTCAGTCCAAAAGGCCACGCAAGCAAGGGCCAGTCCACGTGTCACTACCTCATTGGCCCACAGTACACATGGCAGGCTATAAAAGGCACACAGTGTCAGAAAATCAGATTCACGCGCGCCACATCACACAAACAGAGTCAGATTTTTCTCTCTCATGTCAGTTAGATCAAAATCATAACCAAATTCAGTTAAGAAGAAGAACCTCAAGCTCTCAGAGATTCAACAATGGTGAATCTTCATCATTGAGCTGTTTCTCCCTGCAATTCCAACGCGAATTCACCGCTAGGGGCAGCAAACTCAAGCGTGATCACAGTGTAGAGAATCAAGAAGAAGAGAGAAAGAATTTTGAAGTTCTGAACCGGTTCGAAAGAGAAGAAGAGAGGTTAACCGGAGCAAGCCAAAGAAGAAGGAAGGGAAATTACCGGTTGAATTCGAATCTAAGCCAAGAATCGGCGAAACCGAACCCTAATTCAAGGATTTCCGAAGAATCTAGCTCTGAATCTCCAAAAACCCAGGTAAAACCCTAATTCCATTTCATCTCTTCCTTCAGCATCATAGAAATCCAGAATGATGTGAATCCGAAGCCATTTCGAACCGTCCGAACCAAAACACAAACCCTAACACAAAAAATCATTTTGAAAGTCAGAGGAACACTTCGAAATTCACAACGAGTGTGAATCGAAGCAATCTCTCATGCATCCATAATAATTTCAATCGAAAGAACAAAGAAAACGAACGGTTCGAACACTTTGAGATGAAAATCTCAGATTCACATCATTCAAACGGTTGAGATCGTGTTCTTGTGTAGGATTCACGTTTAGATCCGTAACAAGAACGATTTAGTACATGATTCACATGTTTCTGAGTTGGTTTGAAACGAATTAGGGTTAGGGTTCACACGAACAAGAGAGAACGGCGGAGGGAAGAAAAGAAGAAAGAGAAAAGGTTTTTGAGAAATGAATGGAAACGGGTTAAAACCCCTTTTATACGCGTGCTTGGGTCGGGTTGACCCAAACCCGACCCACTCTCTTCTATCCCTGGCCGTTTGATCTGGATCCTGATGGATCTGGATCAATCCAACGCTCCTGGAGCGTTAGTTTGATCCGGATCCATCAGATCCGTGGGTGTGGACTTGACAACCGTGGGCTTTAGGCTTTCTTAGGCTTTCTTGATTTTTCATGCTATTTGCACCTCTTCTCTTGTTATTTGAACCCCTGCGCACACTAAAATTTCTTGCAACAATCCTGAGAAATTACCATATGCTTCTTGATATATTTTCAACCGTTTTGGGGTAATTTCACATTTTTTAGTGGATAAAAAGCATGTGCGCTAATTTTTATTGGATTTACATGTTTTGGTGCTCTTTGCGAATTTTCTTGCGCTATTTTGGATCCAATTCTTGCTCTATGGCGTTGATGTTTGATATGTGATTTTTGTGATGTGTTCATCTCTGAATTCATGCTGTTTCTACATTCTTGCATGCCTAATTGTTAATTCCTTGGTTTTCAAACTCAATGGATCCTTTCTTGCTTTACAAATTAATTCCTAGTCCTCTATTTCAAGTGCTCAACAATTTTACAAGTTGCTTGCAATCCACAATGCCACAATCTTGTTTGTTAACTTCTCTTTGCAAGATTAGTTGAAAGCCTCTCTTTGGTCAAGTTTAGTTGTTAATTTTGAAATGTAATTTGTTGTTGAAATGTGTTGATTTTAGGGTTTAAGTGTGACTCATAATTTCCTTTTGATTCTTGAATGTTTTCTTTGAAAAAGAGGTGTTGTTTTGGGTAAAGGTTATAGGTTATGGGATTTAGTTTAGGTTTTAGTTTGGTGCCATTTGCATTATTTTTGGTGTTCGTTCTTTTGCAATTTGCTAAATGTTTTTAGTTAGGTTCACTTCATCTTTTTTAATTGGTTCGGTGCTTTGTTAGTAAATTTCATACCCTATGCATTGCTACTCATGCTACCATTTCTCATTTTATTACTAACCATTTTGTTCTATGTCTCATGCACATTGCAAGCATTACCTCACCCTCACTTGTTTTTCTTCCCTTAGTTACCCTTATGCAATTTTCTATTTGACTCATGTAATATTTTAGGCTTAGTTTACCTTTCTTTAATTTCATGCAAGACTATAGAATGTAAAATAGGACCCGATGTAAAAGACTATGGACTATAATGATGTACACCGACACCTGCACCGACACACGCACACACGTTGTATGTTCATCGCTAGGTGTATGTTTAGGATACGCGGTACTTAGAGAAAATCAATCTTTTGAAAAGCAAACAACTTCCATCACTTCAAATCTTTTTCAAACAAGCCTTGGAGTCAAAACTCCAAAGGATTTTCCCTTTGTTTTCTTAATCAAAAATCAAAATGAACACTAATTTCCAACTTTAACCGTTTTTTGTAAATAAATTGGACCAACCTCATTTGTTTTCAATTCTAATGCCTACACGGCCTCTTTCCCTTCTTCAAAATCTCTTGTTTCAAAACTAAAAAAACAAACGAAACTCACAAAATATTTTGGAAGAGAACTACATGGAATTTTGATCCCTTAAAAGGGTATGTAGGCAAGAGACTTACATCTCTCCAAGTCCAATAAAATAAAATCCAAATTTCTCCCTCTCATTCTTAAAACCAATTTCTTTTACAAAGTAGCGATAAAAGCAACGCATAAATGTAAAGCGTAGTAAAACGGTTCCTATAGGATACTATAGTCATCGCGGGTGCCTAACACCTTCCCGTGATGAAATCAGCCCCGAACTTAGGATTTCTAAGGTTTTCTCGATTTTACCTTCCCCAAAAAAAAATAGAAACATCAATGATCGAAAGGTTCAAATCCGATTAATGATTTGACACCCCAAAATCACGATGACAAGAAGGATGGTAGCATGCGGTTGTGTATTGATTACCGTCAGTTGAATAAGGTGACGATTAAGAATAGGTATCCACTACCGAGGATCGATGACTTGATGGATCAACTAGTGGGTGCCCGTGTGTTCAGCAAAATTGATTTAAGGTCAGGTTACCATCAGATAAAGGTGAAGGATGAGGATATGCAAAAGACGGCGTTTAGGACGCGTTATGATCATTATGAGTATAAGGTGATGCCTTTCGGTGTGACGAATGCACCTGGTGTGTTTATGGAATATATGAACAGAATTTTTCATGAATATCTGGATCAATTTGTTGTGGTTTTTATTGATGATATATTGATTTATTCTAAGACTGAAGCTGAGCATGCAGAGCATTTGAAGATTGTATTGCAAGTGCTGAAGGAAAAGAAATTGTATGCCAAGTTATCCAAGTGCGAGTTCTGGCTGAATGAAGTAAGTTTTCTTGGTCACATTATTTCTGGTAAAGGTATTGATGTAGATCCTTCGAAGGTTGATGTTGTGTCGCAGTGGGAGACACCAAAGTCAGTTACTGAGGTGAGAAGTTTTCTTGGTTTGGCTGGTTATTACCGCAGGTTTATTGAAGGATTTTCGAAGTTGGCACTTCCCTTGACGCAGCTGACTTGTAAAGGTAAAGCATTTGTGTGGGATGCTCGTTGTGAGAGTAGTTTCAATGAGTTGAAGCAAAGATTGACGACTGCTCCTATTTTGATTTTGCCGAAGCCAGAAGAACCTTTTGTTGTTTATTGTGATGCATCTAAACTGGGATTAGGTGGTGTTTTGATGCAAGATGGCAAGGTGGTCGCGTATGCTTCTAGACAGCTGAGAGTGCATGAGAAGAATTATCCTACGCATGATCTAGAATTGGCAGCTGTGGTATTTGTGTTCAAAATTTGGAGGCATTATTTGTATGGTTCCAGATTCGAGGTGTTTAGTGATCATAAGAGTTTAAAGTACCTGTTTGACCAGAAGGAGTTGAACATGAGGCAGAGAAGGTGGCTTGAGTTACTTAAGGATTACGATTTTGGCTTGAATTACCATCCTGGTAAAGCTAATGTTGTGGCTGATGCGTTGAGTAGAAAGACATTGCATATGTCGGCGTTGATGGTGAAAGAGTTCGAGTTACTTGAACAATTTAGAGACTTGAGTCTTGTTTGTGAAAGATCGCCTCAGAGTGTGAAGTTGGGCATGTTAAAGATTAATAGTGATTTCTTGAATAGTATCAAAGAGGCGCAGAAGCTTGATGTTAAGTTGGTTGATTCGATGACTGATAATGATCTGAATGTAGATGGTGACTTCAAGGTCGATGACCAAGGTGTGTTGAGGTTTAGAGGTAGGATTTGTATTCCGGATGATGAGGATTTGAAGAAGTTGATCTTAGAAGAAAGTCACAAGAGTAGTTTGAGTATTCATCCTGGAGCTACTAAAATGTATCGTGATTTGAAGAAATTATTTTGGTGGTCCGGTTTGAAGAGGGATGTTGCCCAATTTGTTTATGCATGTTTGACTTGTCAGAAGTCCAAGGTTGAACATCAGAAGCCTGCAGGGCTGCTGACTCCGTTAGATGTACCTGAGTGGAAGTGGGATAGCATTTCTATGGATTTTGTAACAAGTCTGCCGAATACCGCAAGAGGGCATGATGCCATTTGGGTCGTGGTCGATAGATTGACTAAGTCGGCACACTTTATCCCGATTAATATTACTTATCCAGTGGCTTAGTTGGCGGAGATTTATATCCGTGACATTGTGAAGTTGCATGGTGTTCCATCTAGTATTGTGTCGGATAGAGATCCGAGGTTTACTTCGAGGTTTTGGAAGAGTTTACAAGATGCCTTGGGTTTGAAGTTAAGATTGAGTTCGGCTTATCATCCGCAGACAGATGGTCAGTCGGAGAGAACTATCCAATCCTTGGAGGATTTGTTGAGGGTGTGTGTACTCGAGCAGGGTGGAGCTTGGGACAGCCACTTGCCGTTGATAGAGTTTACCTATAATAATAGTTACCATTCGAGTATTGGTATGGCACCGTTCGAAGCTTTGTACGGTCGAAGGTGTAGAACTCCTCTATGTTGGTTCGAGTCGGGTGAAAGTGTTGTATTAGGACCTGAGTTAGTGCAGCAGACTACGGAAAAGGTCAAGATGATAAGAGAAAAGATGAAAGCATCTCAAGATCGTCAGAAGAGTTATCATGACAAGCGAAGAAAAGCCCTTGAGTTTCAGGAGGGTGAGCATGTGTTTTTGAGGGTTACTCCAATGACGGGTGTAGGACGCGCATTGAAGTCGAAGAAGTTGACTCCAAAGTTCATTGGTCCTTATCAGATTTCCGAGAGAATTGGAACCGTGGCGTATCGGATTGGATTGCCACCACATCTATCGAACTTGCATGATGTGTTTCCTGTCTCGCAATTGAGAAAGTATGTAGCAGATCCTTCGCATGTTATTCCTAGGGACGATGTGCAAGTTAGAGATAATCTTACCGTTGAGACTTTGCCTTTGAGGATTGATGATCGCAAGGTGAAGCAGCTGAGAGGCAAGGAAATACCTCTAGTTAGAGTTGTTTGGGGCGGTGTAACCGGTGAGAGTTTGACTTGGGAATTGGAGAGCAAGATGCAAGAGTCCTATCCAGAGTTGTTTGTTGCTTAAGGTATTATTTCGAGGACGAAATTCTCTAAGTTGGGGAGAGTTGTAACGCCCTAGTTGATATTTTACTATTTTTGGTTGATTTAATATGTTTTATGTATTTTATATAATTTATGTGATTTATGTGAATAATTTGATGTGTTAATATTTGTTATATAATTATTTGTGTTAATTGATAATATAGGAGGAATTATTAATTATTTAGAATTAGTAGAGTTATGGGGGGTTAATGAAAATTAAAAGGAATTTAGTGAGGAGTTAAGGGTAAAAAGGGAGAGGTTACACTTTGTGGGGAAAAAGGAAATAAGAGAAGTCAGACAAATATTTTGTACGTACCAGTAAAAAGAACAAACAGACTTTTTGGGAGAAAAGAGAAGAACCAAGAGGGAAGAGCTAGGAAGAGAGAACCTGATCATTTGCTGTAGAAATTTGCTAAATTAAGGTAAGGGTGGGTTTACTCTTCAATTGTTAATATATATGTGTGTGTTTCCATGAAATTAAATTGGATTTGGTGATTGTTGTTCTAGGTTTAAGAAATATGATAAATTGCTCATTCTTGCTGAATTGTGTTGTTAATAATGTTATTATGATATGTTCTGATGTTTTGTTGTGCCTTAAACCCATAAACATTGTTCCTAAACCATTTTGGGAGATTGGGGGCGTAAAAATGGGATTTTTGGATGAAAATGGAGTTAGAAATCGTAGGTTAGAATTCTGCCCAGATGAGCACTCGCTCAAGCGAAATACCCTTCGCTCAAGCGAGCAACTTTTTGCCACGCCCAGTCTGAATTTTTAGTCGCTCGCTTAAGCGAGCCACGAGCGAACCCCAAGCGAGCAAAATGCCAACCTTCGTCATTTGCGTCGCTTAAGCGAGATCCCCGTCGCTTAAGCGAGAGACGCCAGATTTTGCCCAGGACTGTGTATTTAACCTGTTCGCTTAAGCGAACCAGAAGCGAACTTCAAGCGAACTAAAACCCAACTTTCGTCATTTGACTCGCTCAAGCGAGATGCTGCTCGCTTAAGCGAGCTGGGTCCTGTGCGACCCAAAATGTGATTTTCCAAAGGTGTCCTAAACCCAAACCTAAGCTTTCTAAGATGTTTATTGGATTTATTAAGAATTGTTTAGATGATAAAACTTATATAATAAGATGATTAAGATGGAATTATGTATGCTTATGTGCAAATAATTATACTTGCTAAGTTGATTTTCCTTGTTGTTGTGAAGTAGTATTGTCCAGTTGGGGAGGGTATCCTAAGTTGTTGTTGTTGTTGGTTGCATGCTGATATGCTCCATTAAGATGTTGGGTTGTATGCTGATATACACCATAGAGTCATTCATACTCATATGCATTTGTTGGGGGCTTATTGCCCTGGAATGTTTATCATTCACTGTTGGGGGCTTATTGCCCTGGAACGCTTTATCGTTCACCTGTTGGGGGCTTATTGCCCTGGGATGCTTTAACCATCCAAATTGTTGGGGGCTTATTGCCCTGGAATGCTTAGCATTCAACGCGCGTAGTTGGTACCACATGCATCATGCATTAGATGTTGATGGAGTCTTGCATTAGTTGTAGGAGTGAGTTGCCCTTTTGGGATTGTTCTTGGTGAGATGTCGCCACAAGTGTTGTTGTTGTTGTTGCTGATATTAATCAAAGATGAATTTGCTGATATTAATCAAAGATGAAGTTAAATTATAAGGTTGAGATGATTTTGATGATGTTGTTATTGATAGTGGTTATGAACTGTTGTTGTTTTCAATTTACTTTGATGATTCATATATTTGTATATTACTTTTGATTTGTGAACTCACCCCTTCTGCTGGAATTGCCGCCTTGTGGGCAAGTGCAGGTAGCGAAGACTAGTGATGTTGGCTCTTGCGTCTAGGGCTCTGATACATAGTAGGGATGGGAAAACGTTATATTTCTTGTATTCCTTTATGTATCATTTCTTTGAAGAAGATGTGGTTGAGATTTAATTGTCGAACAATTTTACGATGTTAATGGCCTTTGTGCCAAGATTATGATGTAGTTGTTGAATATGATTTCTAATTAAAGATTTTCCGCTGCATAATTTTAATATGATGAAATTGTTGATGGTTTTTAAATAGTTTTATATTCTATTTAAATGAAATTTGAAAAAGTAGTGTAATGCTCCGTTGTATGTTGAATAACTCTGATTATGATTACTATTTATATTATTATTACGTTATTTCGGGAACGGGGTGTTACAACTTGGTTGTGGGTGATCTTTAAGATATGCTTTTATATCTTTGCTGGATCTCAGTTTTTTACCTGTAGGTGTGTAGTAGTAACAGTCCAATTTAGAGTAATCCTTTCTAAGCACCAAGGTTATCTTGAAACCTTGTGGAGTCTTTGGAATGTTAGGCTTGTAAATGACCCATGTCCGAGAAGAATCATATTCGATATCAGCAGGATCATCACAGCTACAATTAGCCTTTTTGGTACAATCAAAAGGCTCTCGATTGATTTTATGAAGGATCTCCTCAAACTCCTCCTGTGTATCAACCACTCTCCATTTCACGCAAAGTTTGCATTGTACCGCATATACATCAATAAAACCCTGGGTCATCACTTGTCGCTGTCACAATAATTCACCATCAGTTTATAAAGCAGCAGAAGATCATATCTTAGATTAAAGCCAATAAAGACTTACTAATCCATACTATTAAGAATGACACACTACACCTTATAAGCTGGTTTAAGGATTAGTTAGACTGAATATAAAAACCTAATATGATATCAGAGTCTATCCTGTCAGGTTACCCACCAAATTATCCATGCAAGACTTAAACATGGTATTTCCTCTTCCAACTGTTGCGCTTTACAAAGCCCTCTGATTTGTCCAGATAATCCGAACGTACAAAAAAAACCTTTTTTTATTCGTACAATTTTGAAATCCAAACAAATCAAAGGGTTGGAAGAGAAACAATTTCACAACAAATATGAAAACTTTCATTCAAGTCAACATTTATTGCAGATCTGATATTAACCACCCACACTTAACAATAACATAAATCTGCACACGCAAAAAATTAAAAAATAAACCATTTATTCTAGTTTCTCACAAGATCCAGTTGAAAGACAAATATGCACACGCAAAAGAACTTTTTTTCTTATGCCCCTAGGGTTCGGAATTATATTCTAAAGCACCTATAGTTAGAGGATCGAAATCCTTCCGATTCAATTAAAAATTAACTATAAACCCTAAAACGAAAAAACAACGGCATCCTAAAAGAGTTAACAAGAATGGATCAAGAAAAATAGTTGAAAATTAAGGGATGACAAAACCCTAAAGAAATAAATAAAGAGGAATCGAGTGTTGAAATTAATAGTTAGTAACATTACCTTGCTAGAAGAACTTGGAGTTTTGGAGCCTGACATTGATTCAGCAAACAAATTTCCCTCTCTCTCTAATTGAGATAGTGTTTAATTAGATTTTTGGATTATTGAATGTAATAATATTTGATTGCTTTAAAAACTATGGTTAATTATATTTTTGGTCCCTATAAATATACCAACTTTTCATTTTAGTCTCTCTAAAATTTTCCTTCAACTTTTAGTCCCTATAAAATTTTCCATCTTCACTTTTGGTCCCTCTTTTAAAGTTAATTTTAGTATTTATTTTTAATGAAATTGTGCAGATATGTGTACAATATTCTAAAAATCATTCCCAAAAAAAATTCGAATTTTTTAACAAAACATAAATTAAATATAAATTTTTTACAGTAAAAAATATAAAAATTCATATTAAAATCATGTTTTGTTAAAAAAATTCTAATTTTTTTTGGGAGAGATTCTTATAATATTATGAATTTTTCTGCAAAATAATATTCAAAAATATGAATTCTAAATATGAGTTTACTTTAAAAGAGGGACTAAAAGTGAAGATGGAAAATTTTATAGGACTAAAAGTTGAAGGAAAATTTTAGAGGGACTAAAACGAAAAGTTGGTATATTTATAGGCACAAAATTCCATAGTCAATAACTTTTCAAAAGAATTTTACCAAAAAACTTGTTGACCAAAAAAAGAGAGGAAAAGAAGGTTGTCACAAAAGTTATCACAAATTAATGGTACAAATATCATTACTCTTAGATTGTTGGCGTCATTAATAAAGATAAGAATTTATATTCTATTTGATATATTTTGTTCGATTTATTATATTTGCAATTCATAAACATCTAGTTTATATTCTTCTCATCAACGTCAACATTTCATAGAAAAACCGTTCATAATTTACAAAGCATTGGCGAAATAAAAAGAGTGAAAAGGAGAGTAACAATTTTTTAAATCTTATTTGTGATCAAAGCACCTTATATCAACCCATATGTGACCAAACATATTTAACATAGAAAGAACAATTTGTTCCGGACCGGTCAAAGACCTAGTAATGACACTCTGTCATTACTAGTTTGGTAGACATTTTTCATGTAAATTTTAGGGTAGTTCATCAAGAAAATGGGAGCTAAAAGCACAAAAAATGGAAGATTTTGGATTTCCAGCAAAGTCCAAGCATGTTTTGTTTAGAAGAGGATGCCATTCATGTTTGAATTATAACTAATGTAGTTAAATAAAAATCAATGTTATTTTATTTGCTCTTTTTTTATAGTATTTCTAACATTTATCACCACATAACTATAAATTATATTTATTTTAATAAAAAATACAACTTGTATTTATTTTATAAAGATAGAGTACAACATGTATTTAGGTTACAACATAAATAGCCTGCAAATATCTTTTTAGTATTGAATGTAAGGTCCGGCGGTTCAAACCCCCGCTACCACAAAAAAAGGTTACAATGGACCACTGAATTGGTGTTCCTTAACGCAATATCTAACAATAGTTTATCACAACAACAACAACATCAGCAACAACAGAATGCAACAACCTTGTGATGACATTTTTCAAAATTCATCTTTAGCTATCTTAGCTTTTTTGTTAGCCAAATCCTTCTGTTGCACAATATATCCTGGGACGGTGTCTTGCTTAACCTTTGGGGATGAGAAATCAAAATCCGAAGCAGATACACCACTTGGTTGTGGGTGATCTTTAAGATATGCTTCTATATCTTTGCTGGATCTCAGTTTTTTACCTGTAGGTGTGTAGTAGTAACAGTCCAATTTAGAGTAATCCTTTCTAAGCACCAAGGTTCTCTTGAAACCTTGTGGAGTCTTTGGAATGTTAGGCTTGTAAATGACCCATGTCCGAGAAGAATCATATTCGATATCAGCAGGATCATCACAGCTACAATTAGCCTTTTTGGTACAATCAAAAGGCTCTCGATTGATTTTATGAAGGATCTCCTCAAACTCCTCCTGTGTATCAACCACTCTCCATTTCACGCAAAGTTTGCATTGTACCGCATATACATCAATAAAACCCTGGGTCATCACTTGTCGCTGTCACAATAATTCACCATCAGTTTATAAAGCAGCAGAAGATCATATCTTAGATTAAAGCCAATAAAGACTTACTAATCCATACTATTAAGAATGACACACTACACCTTATAAGCTGGTTTAAGGATTAGTTAGACTGAATATAAAAACCTAATATGATATCAGAGTCTATCCTGTCAGGTTACCCACCAAATTATCCATGCAAGACTTAAACATGGTATTTCCTCTTCCAACTGTTGCGCTTTACAAAGCCCTCTGATTTGTCCAGATAATCCGAACGTACAAAAAAAACCTTTTTTTATTCGTACAATTTTGAAATCCAAACAAATCAAAGGGTTGGAAGAGAAACAATTTCACAACAAATATGAAAACTTTCATTCAAGTCAACATTTATTGCAGATCTGATATTAACCACCCACACTTAACAATAACATAAATCTGCACACGCAAAAAATTAAAAAATAAACCATTTATTCTAGTTTCTCACAAGATCCAGTTGAAAGACAAATATGCACACGCAAAAGAACTTTTTTTCTTATGCCCCTAGGGTTCGGAATTATATTCTAAAGCACCTATAGTTAGAGGATCGAAATCCTTCCGATTCAATTAAAAATTAACTATAAACCCTAAAACGAAAAAACAACGGCATCCTAAAAGAGTTAACAAGAATGGATCAAGAAAAATAGTTGAAAATTAAGGGATGACAAAACCCTAAAGAAATAAATAAAGAGGAATCGAGTGTTGAAATTAATAGTTAGTAACATTACCTTGCTAGAAGAACTTGGAGTTTTGGAGCCTGACATTGATTCAGCAAACAAATTTCCCTCTCTCTCTAATTGAGATAGTGTTTAATTAGATTTTTGGATTATTGAATGTAATAATATTTGATTGCTTTAAAAACTATGGTTAATTATATTTTTGGTCCCTATAAATATACCAACTTTTCATTTTAGTCTCTCTAAAATTTTCCTTCAACTTTTAGTCCCTATAAAATTTTCCATCTTCACTTTTGGTCCCTCTTTTAAAGTTAATTTTAGTATTTATTTTTAATGAAATTGTGCAGATATGTGTACAATATACTAAAAATCATTCCCAAAAAAAATTCGAATTTTTTAACAAAACATAAATTAAATATAAATTTTTTACAGTAAAAAATATAAAAATTCATATTAAAATCATGTTTTGTTAAAAAAATTCTAATTTTTTTTGGGAGAGATTCTTATAATATTATGAATTTTTCTGCAAAATAATATTCAAAAATATGAATTCTAAATATGAGTTTACTTTAAAAGAGGGACTAAAAGTGAAGATGGAAAATTTTATAGGACTAAAAGTTGAAGGAAAATTTTAGAGGGACTAAAACGAAAAGTTGGTATATTTATAGGCACAAAATTTCATAGTCAATAACTTTTCAAAAGAATTTTACCAAAAAACTTGTTGACCAAAAAAAGAGAGGAAAAGAAGGTTGTCACAAAAGTTATCACAAATTAATGGTACAAATATCATTACTCTTAGATTGTTGGCGTCATTAATAAAGATAAGAATTTATATTCTATTTGATATATTTTGTTCGATTTATTATATTTGCAATTCATAAACATCTAGTTTATATTCTTCTCATCAACGTCAACATTTCATAGAAAAACCGTTCATAATTTACAAAGCATTGGCGAAATAAAAATAGTGAAAAGGAGAGTAACAATTTTTTAAATCTTATTTGTGATCAAAGCACCTTATATCAACCCATATGTGACCAAACATATTTAACATAGAAAGAACAATTTGTTCCGGACCGGTCAAAGACCTAGTAATGACACTCTGTCATTACTAGTTTGGTAGACATTTTTCATGTAAATTTTAGGGTAGTTCATCAAGAAAATGGGAGCTAAAAGCACAAAAAATGGAAGATTTTGGATTTCCAGCAAAGTCCAAGCATGTTTTGTTTAGAAGAGGATTCCATTCATGTTTGAATTATAACTAATGTAGTTAAATAAAAATCAATGTTATTTTATTTGCTCTTTTTTTATAGTATTTATAACATTTATCACCACATAACTACAAATTATATTTATTTTTATAAAAAATACAACTTGTATTTATTTTATAAAGATAGAGTACAACATGTATTTAGGTTACAACATAAATAGCCTGCAAATATCTTTTTAGTATTGAATGTAAGGTCCGGCGGTTCAAACCCCGGCTACCACAAAAAAAGGTTACAGTGGACCACTGAATTGGTGTTCCTTAACGCAATATCTAACAATAGTTTATCACAACAACAACAACATCAGCAACAACAGAATGCAACAACCTTGTGATGACATTTTTCAAAATTCATCTTTAGCTATCTTAGCTTTTTTGTTAGCCAAATCCTTATGTTGCACAATATATCCTGGGACGGTGTCTTGCTTAACCTTTGGGGATGAGAAATCAAAATCCGAAGCAGATACACCACTTGGTTGTGGGTGATCTTTAAGATATGCTTCTATATCTTTGCTGGATCTCAGTTTTTTACCTGTAGGTGTGTAGTAGTAACAGTCCAATTTAGAGTAATCCTTTCTAAGCACCAAGGTTCTCTTGAAACCTTGTGGAGTCTTTGGAATGTTAGGCTTGTAAATGACCCATGTCCGAGAAGAATCATATTCGATATCAGCAGGACCATCACAGCTACAGTTAGCCTTTTTGGTACAATCAAAAGGCTCTCGATTGATTTTATGAAGGATCTCCTCAAACTCCTCCTGTGTATCAACCACTCTCCATTTCACGCAAAGTTTGCATTGTACCGCATATACATCAATAAAACCCTGGGTCATCACTTGTCGCTGTCACAATAATTCACCATCAGTTTATAAAGCAGCAGAAGATCATATCTTAGATTAAAGCCAATAAAGACTTACTAATCCATACTATTAAGAATGACACACTACACCTTATAAGCTGGTTTAAGGATTAGTTAGACTGAATATAAAAACCTAATATGATATCAGAGTCTATCTTGTCAGGTTACCCACCAAATTATCCATGCAAGACTTAAACATGGTATTTCCTCTTCCAACTGTTGCGCTTTACAAAGCCCTTTGATTTGTCCAGATAATCCGAACGTACAAAAAAAACCTTTTTTTATTCGTACAATTTTGAAATCCAAACAAATCAAAGGGTTGGAAGAGAAACAATTTCACAACAAATATGAAAACTTTCATTCAAGTCAACATTTATTGCAGATCTGATATTAACCACCCACACTTAACAATAACATAAATCTGCACACGCAAAAAATTAAAAAAAAAAACATTTATTCTAGTTTCTCACAAGATCCAGTTGAAAGACAAATATGCACACGCAAAAAAACTTTTTTTCTTACGCCCCTAGGGTTCAGAATTATATTCTAAAGCACCTATAATTAGAGGATCGAAATCCTTCCGATTCAATTAAAAATTAACTATAAACCCTAAAACGAAAAAAGAACGGCATCCTAAAAGAGTTAACAAGAATGGATCAAGAAAAATAGTTAAAAATTGAGGGATGAAAAAACCCTAAAGAAATAAATAAAGAGGAATCGAGTGTTGAAATTAATAGTTAGTAACATTACCTTGCTAGAAGAGCTTGGAGTTTTGGAGCCTGACATTGATTCAGCAAACAAATTTCCCTCTCGCTCTAATTGAGATAGTGTTTAATTAGATTTTTGGATTATTGAATGTAATAATATTTGATTGCTTTAAAAACTATGGGTAATTATATTTTTGGTCCCTATAAATATACCAACTTTTCATTTTAGTCTCTCTAAAATTTTCCTTCAACTTTTAGCCCCTATAAAATTTTCCATCTTCACTTTTGGTCCCTCTTTTAAAGTTAATTTTAGTATTTTTTTTTAATGAAATTGTGCAGATATGTGTACAATATTCTAAAAATCATTCCCAAAAAAAATTCGAATTTTTTAACAAAACATAAATTAAATATAAATTTTTTACAGTAAAAAATATAAAAATTCATATTAAAATCACGTTCTGTTAAAAAAATTCTAATTTTTTTTGGGAGAGATTCTTATAATATTATGAATTTTCCTGCAAAATTTTATTCAAAAATATGAATTCTAAATATGAGTTTACTTTAAAAGAGGGACTAAAAGTGAAGATGGAAAATTTTATAGGGACTAAAAGTTGAAGGAAAATTTTAGAGGGACTAAAAGGAAAAGTTGGTATATTTATAGGCACAAAATTCCATAGTCAATAACTTTTCAAAAGAATTTTTCCAAAAAACTTTTTGACCAAAAAAAGAGAGGAAAAGAAGGTTGTCACAAAAGTTATCACAATTTAATGGTACAAATATCATTACTCTTAGATTGTTGGCGTCATTAATAAAGATAAGAATTTATATTCTATTTGATATATTTTGTTCGATTTATTATATTTGCAATTCATAAACATCTAGTTTATTTTCTTCTCATCAACGTCAACATTTCATAGAAAAACCGTTCATAATTTACAAAGCATTGGCGAAATAAAAAGAGTGAAAAGGAGAGTAACAATTTTTTAAATCTTATTTGTGATCAAAGCACCTTATATCAACCCATATGTGACCAAACATATTTAACATAGAAATAAAAATTTGTTCCAGACTGGTCAAAGACCTAGTAATGACAGGTCATTACTAGTTTGGTAGACATTTTTCATGTAAATTTTAGGGTAGTTCATCAAGAAAATGGGAGCTAAAAGCACAAAAAATGGAAGATTTCGGATTTCCAGCAAAGTCCAAATCGGACCCCGAATTTGAGCATTCGGGCCCTGAAGTCCAGCCACCAGAAGAGCAGTTTGATTCGTTAAAAATCGGGCCCCGAATTAGACCATTCGGGCCCCGATTTTGACAGACTGGGGACACGTTTTTGTTAGCTCGGGCACCGAATTTTGGGGTTCGAGGGCCGATTTTGACAATCCTATATATAGCAAAGTCTGTTTTCAAAATAAGGGTTCACGATTTTAGAGAGAAAAGGCATATTTAGAGCGGAGGCTTTGTAGATTTGGTGGGAGACTATCACAACTCATAGTCAATCATCCGATACATGTATGAATCCTTGTTTTTATGTGAGTTATCTTATACTTTAGCTATGAGTAACTAATCTTCTTGTGATTGAGACTGAGATGAATTTGATGTAACCCTATAGGAATATTAATTTGTTGAACTCCTTTGAATATCAATGAAAGTCTAGTTTTAATTCATATTACTTTATGTTTAATGCTTTTTGTATGTTTATCATTGAATACTAATCTTAGCTTTATGAATATGCAAATTGATCTTAGAGATTGAATGACCACTAACCCTGGCTTTTCACTCTGATGCCAATTGAAATTCTAGCGAACTAGCAACATAATATTTTATGCGATGTTCCAACACCATACACAGATTACAGATGTTGAGTTTAATTTTTAGAACGTCGTGCTAGCAGTAAAAGAAATAACAAAGAAAATAAAGAACAGAAAAGTAAAAAGGCACAGAGAGTTTGTTGACCCAATTCGGTGACAAACACACCTACTTTGGAGGCTACCAAGCTAGGAAGGAAATCCACTAGTGTAGTCCTTAATCTATAGGTCTCAGCAAACTCCTCGTTTACACTAAAGACCTAGGATGTAGCGCCCTATTTTATTATTTATTTATTTTATCGAGTTTAGTGTCTTTTTGTATATTTTATTTGAATAATTGCGATGTCTGACTTTTGTATTAGGTGTTGGTATTTATTATTAGTTTATTATGACATTAATAGTGAATGAATATAATTAAAGTAGATTAATGAGGCATAAGGGCGGTTTTGGAATAAGGGGAATTTGTTAGACTAAGAATATGAGAGGTTAGGAATAGAAAGTCAGAACACGTAAAAACGTTTTTGGGAGAAAAAGAGCAAGTGAGAAGTCATAGAAGATAAGAGCTTTTTGAGAGGGCAAGAGAAATCATGTAGGATTCAGAATTCAACCAATCTAAGGTAAGGGCGAGACTAACCTTCTTTAATCATAAGTATATAGTTATGGAAAAGGGTTTAATCTTGTTGTTGAATTTTTGATGTTATAGAAGTTAGGTTTTGAATTCAATTAGATTGTTGAAATTATAGGTAATTCCATGAATTAATGTGAAGAAATTGATGTTCAGGTTGTAGAACAATAGTAGGTAATGTTTCCTATCAATTTTGGGATTTGGGTTGTCGAAATTGGGGTTTTTGGGTGAAAACTGATGTCTGTTCGTAGATTTGTCTGTCATCGCTCGCAATAGCGAGTAATCTTACTTGCCTAGCGAGTAGATGTCAACTCGCCACAACGAGTGTTTTTACTCGCCTAACGAACTTTTGAGTAGGGAAATAGTGATTTTGTAGAAATGATGTTTTCGGTCAAGTTTTATATGAATTTGAGTGCCTTTTCATGTTTAGAAACGAGTAGACAACTTTTAAAATCAAATTTGGGCATTGGGAAGTTAAAATTGGGATTTTTGGGTGAAAAATATTTAGTTCCCGAGAGCTATTAGTTTTAGCTCGCCATCGGCGAGTGATCTTGCTCGCCTAGCGAGTGGTCCAAAAGTGAGCTCGCCACAGCGAGTAATTGTGCTCGCCTCGCGAATTGTTCAGTGGTAGACTTCCTATTTCGCGTTCTGGTGTCTTTTTCACACGTTTCTGTTTTGAGTTGGACTTTGGTATAAACATGAAAGTTGTTGATAATTGTGTTATCTTTCCAGTGGTCTTGAGTTGATGTGAAAATCTTTTGTGGTTGATTTAACATGTTTATATGATGTTGTTGTTGTTGCATTTTAAGTTGTGTCATTGCATAAGCATGGTTGAGTGAAGGGGGTTGTAGCCTGTCAAGCCGAATTACGACATTAGCGAAGGGAGCTGTAGCTCTGTTGATTTTTAAGCGAAGTGGGCTGTAGCCTGACAAGCCGAATTACGGCATTAGCGAAGGGAGCTGTGTACCACATGCTTAATTACATTGCATTTGTTGAGTCGTTGTTGTTGCATTGTTGAATGAAGTTAAATGATGATTGTAGTTCGAAATATATGAAGCATTGTTGATGATGAATTGTTGTTGTTTTGTAATGATTAATTCTTTACATGAATTGTTGCTTAATGTTATTGAATGTTAAATCTCACCCCTGCTGTTTGAATGTTGCCTCTACATGGGTAACGTGCAGATATCCAGGAGTAACCACTGATGTGAGTTGATTCCTTGTGTTGTCATAGGATTCATGCTCTGATACATAACGGGATGGGGATATTTATGTGTTTTGTTTTTCCTTTGTTACGTATTTCTTTTATAAGTTGATGTTGAACCACTTTTAACTTTGGAATTTTATTATATTGTTGATCTTGAGGCCTTAATGCCAAGTATAGTTTAAACATTGAATATTTTTTCCGCTGTGACATTGTTTTAATTATTGAAGGCAGTTGTTTAAACAAATAGTGGATTTTAACTCTATTTATATTTAATGATGTAACACCCCGTTTCCCGAAATAACGTAATAGTAATAATCATAAAATAATAATCAGAGTTATTCAACAAACAACGGAGTATTACACTACTATTTCAAATTTCTTTTAAATAGAATATAAAAACTATTTAAAAACATCAACACATTTCATCATATTAAAATTCTGCAGCGGAAAAATCTTTAATTGAAAATCATATTCAATAACCACATCATATCCTTGGCACAAAAGCCATCAACATAGTAAAATTATTCAACAAATAAATCTCAACAACATCTTCTTCAAAGGAAAAGATACATAAAGGAATACAAGAAAGATAACGTTCCCTATCCCTACTATGTATCAGAGCCCTAGACGCAAGAGCCAACATCACTAGTCTTCGCTACCTGCACTTGCCCACGAGGCGGCAATTCCAGCAGAAGGGGTGAGTTCACAAATCAAAAGTAATATACAAATATATGAATCAAACGTCAAGATTAACAAATCACAAATCCAACTCATCACATATACAATATAGCACATCATAGCATCATCATAAGCATCATCATAACAACATCATATCAAGCATCAACGTCTCAAAACATCGTCTCATAACATGTCAACAATTTGACTCAACTAAATGCAACTCTAACATCTTGACATCATGCATATGGTACCATATATTTATAGCATTAATATGCTTCACCGTCGCTTTGAGCAAATGCTCCACCGTCGCTTTGAGCATAAAGCTCCACCGTCGCTTTGAGCATAAAGCTCCACCGTCTCATAATTATGCAAATGCATGGACTCGTCATTTAACAACTTGACTTCAACTTCTCAAAACATCATTCATAATGCAGGACTGACACATGCAGGTATAATAGTTACATGGCAGAACATCATCTCATTAATCATATACATCGCAACACGTAACATTATCACAATCACATAACATCATATTTAAACATCACTTAACCTCATCCAAAGCAACTCAAGTTTAGCAAAATATAATATTTTCATATAACATACATTAATCCATCGTATCAACAACAATAGCAACATATACATTAATCAATTACATTCATGCATCATAAACACCTTCATTCTATATTTTTATCACACCAATAATTCTTAAAAAATCATTTTCAAGTCAAACCAAAGCCATTAGAAAGCTAACTCAATTATCTACAACTTTAATGTTTATACCAAAAGCCAGTTCGGAACAGAAATGGTTGAAAAGACGCAAGAACGCGAAACAGGGGTGCTGTCAAATCGGAGTACGATTTTCTGGGTCAAAAATTGCATTTTCATTCTGGAAAAATCGGAGCACGATTTGACAAAATCGGAGCACGATCTGGCACAGGCTGTTACGATTTTTTTACCATTTTTCACCACAAAAACCCAATTTTGATCCCTTGATTACCCAAAATGAGTTACAAACATGTTTATGGGTTCAATACACAACAAAGCATCAGAAACAACTCATAGCAACATCATCAACAACATAATTCGACAACATGAGCAATTTTTCATATTCTTAAACCTAGAACAACAATCACCAATTTTCAATCTATTTTCATGAAATCATATACATATATATATTAACAATTGAAAGGTAAACCCACCCTTACCTGATTAAATGAATAAGGCAAGCTACAACAATCAATCTTCTAGGCTAATCCCCTTGTTCTTGGTTCTTCTCCCTTCTACCCAAAAAGCTTATGTTTTCTTTACTGTACGTACCAAGTTCTTGTCTGCCTCTTTCTATTCCTTACCAACCAAAACATAACTCCTTTTTTTTTTTCTATTTACTCCCTCACTAAATCTTATTAAATTTCTCATTAACCCTCCTTAATTCTATTAACTCCAAATAAATCCCTCTTTATCTAAAATAAATATTATTTCTCCTATTTTCATAAAATTCTACAAATAATTATATAATAAAATATATATCAAATAATAACACACTAATATTCACATAAATCAACATTTTCATATAAAATACACCAAACATATTAAAATCAACCAAAAATAGTAAAATAGCAACTGGGGCGTTACAACTCTCCCCAACTTAGAGAATTTTCGTCCTCGAAAATGTACCTCTGATCGGACGATCCTCACTCACGTCTGAGTACCAGCCAAAGCAAACACTCTACCAGTAGTCTTAGTCTTCTTGGGTTGCTTACACTGCGAACCAATGTGTCCTTGCTCATTGCAGTTGAAACACACAACATCATCAAACTTGCAGTCACTAGTGATATACCCTTTTTGACCACAACGGTAGCACCTCTTCACCTCAACAGTACATGCATTGCTCTTATGGCCTTTCTCGCCACAAGTGTAACAAGTAATCTCAGCAGGAGCAGCCTTCTTCTGGGGCCTCCTCTCATCATTCACTTCCTTCTTACTCTTATCGGTCGGAGCACTATAAGGCTTTCCACGATCTTGTTGCTTACCTTTCCTCTCCTTCATAACCTTATAATGAGCTTTGGTATCCTCCTCATAAATCCTGCAGCTACTCACCAATTCAGAGAAGTTACGGATCTTTTGATAACCGATGGCCCGCTTAATCTCAGCACGCAGACCATTCTCAAACTTGATGCACTTGGAGAACTCAGCAGTCTCAGCAGTATAGTGCGGATAAAACTTTGCCAACTCGACAAACTTAGCAGCATATTCTGTGATAGACATGTCTCCCTGCTTCAGCTCAAGGAATTCTATCTCCTTCTTACCTCGGACATCTTCCGGAAAATACCTCCTCAAGAACTCTCTTCTGAACACAGCCCATGTAATCTCAGCTCCTTCAGCCTGGAGAATGGGTTGAGTGCTTACCCACCAGTCGTCAGCCTCCTCATCCAACATGTGCGTGCCAAACCGCACCATCTGCACATCACTGCACTGCATTACTCGGAAAATCCTCTCGACCTCCTTCAGCCACAACTGAGCTCCGTCAGGGTCGTATCTTCCTTTGAAGGTTGGTGGATGATTCCTCAAGAATGTCTCCAACATCCTCACTCCCTCATTAGCACCACCAGCATTATTTTGTTGACCCACAGCTTGAGCCATCGCTTGCAAAGCAGCAGCAAGAGCAACATCAATCCTTCCAGCCATCTCAAAGTTCTTCATCGCAAACAACAATCAGATCAACAAAACAGAACAGCAAATCAGAACAACAAAAGACAGTGTAAAACCGTCACACAACACTACTAGGCTCGACACGACTCTACTAATGGTCTGACAGACCGACCTGCTCTGATACCAATTGTAACACCCCGTTTCCCGAAATAACGTAATAGTAATAATCATAAAATAATAATCAGAGTTATTCAACAAACAACGGAGTATTACACTACTATTTCAAATTTCTTTTAAATAGAATATAAAAACTATTTAAAAACATCAACACATTTCATCATATTAAAATTCTGCAGCGGAAAAATCTTTAATTGAAAATCATATTCAATAACCACATCATATCCTTGGCACAAAAGCCATCAACATAGTAAAATTATTCAACAAATAAATCTCAACAACATCTTCTTCAAAAGAAAAGATACATAAAGGAATACAAGAAAGATAACGTTCCCTATCCCTACTATGTATCAGAGCCCTAGACGCAAGAGCCAACATCACTAGTCTTCGCTACCTGCACTTGCCCACGAGGCGGCAATTCCAGCAGAAGGGGTGAGTTCACAAATCAAAAGTAATATACAAATATATGAATCAAACGTCAAGATTAACAAATCACAAATCCAACTCATCACATATACAATATAGCACATCATAGCATCATCATAAGCATCATCATAACAACATCATATCAAGCATCAACGTCTCAAAACATCGTCTCATAACATGTCAACAATTTGACTCAACTAAATGCAACTCTAACATCTTGACATCATGCATGTGGTACCATATATTTATAGCATTAATATGCTTCACCGTCGCTTTGAGCAAATGCTCCACCGTCGCTTTGAGCATAAAGCTCCACCGTCGCTTTGAGCATAAAGCTCCACCGTCTCATAATTATGCAAATGCATGGACTCGTCATTTAACAACTTGACTTCAACTTCTCAAAACATCATTCATAATGCAGGACTGACACATGCAGGTATAATAGTTACATGGCAGAACATCATCTCATTAATCATATACATCGCAACACGTAACATTATCACAATCACATAACATCATATTTAAACATCACTTAACCTCATCCAAAGCAACTCAAGTTTAGCAAAATATAATATTTTCATATAACATACATTAATCCATCGTATCAACAACAATAGCAACATATACATTAATCAATTACATTCATGCATCATAAACACCTTCATTCTATATTTTTATCACACCAATAATTCTTAAAAAATCATTTTCAAGTCAAACCAAAGCCATTAGAAAGCTAACTCAATTATCTACAACTTTAATGTTTATACCAAAAGCCAGTTCGGAACAGAAATGGTTGAAAAGACGCAAGAACGCGAAACAGGGGTGCTGTCAAATCGGAGTACGATTTTCTGGGTCAAAAATTGCATTTTCATTCTGGAAAAATCGGAGCACGATCTGGCACAGGCTGTTACGATTTTTTTACCATTTTTCACCACAAAAACCCAATTTTGATCCCTTGATTACCCAAAATGAGTTACAAACATGTTTATGGGTTCAATACACAACAAAGCATCAGAAACAACTCATAGCAACATCATCAACAACATAATTCGACAACATGAGCAATTTTTCATATTCTTAAACCTAGAACAACAATCACCAATTTTCAATCTATTTTCATGAAATCATATACATATATATATTAACAATTGAAAGGTAAACCCACCCTTACCTGATTAAATGAATAAGGCAAGCTACAACAATCAATCTTCTAGGCTAATCCCCTTGTTCTTGGTTCTTCTCCCTTCTACCCAAAAAGCTTATGTTTTCTTTACTGTACGTACCAAGTTCTTGTCTGCCTCTTTCTATTCCTTACCAACCAAAACATAACTCCTTTTTTTTTTTCTATTTACTCCCTCACTAAATCTTATTAAATTTCTCATTAACCCTCCTTAATTCTATTAACTCCAAATAAATCCCTCTTTATCTAAAATAAATATTATTTCTCCTATTTTCATAAAATTCTACAAATAATTATATAATAAAATATATATCAAATAATAACACACTAATATTCACATAAATCAACATTTTCATATAAAATACACCAAACATATTAAAATCAACCAAAAATAGTAAAATAGCAACTGGGGCGTTACAAATGATGTTTTGAAGAACGAAATGTGACATCCTGTTGTGATGAACTCTGATTTATTTATATTATTTATATGTTGGGAAAACGGGGTGTTACAGTTGGTATCAGAGCAGGTCAGTCCGTCCGGCCAAGTTGTTGAGTCGTTTGTGTCGTGTGACAGTTGAATACTGTCATCGTGTTTCTTATTATTGTTCGTTGTGTAGTGAACAGAGAATGGCTGGAAGGAACGATGTTGCTATTGTTGCTGCGTTGCAAGTTGTGGCTCAAGCTGTGGGGAAACAGCCTAATGCTGGTTCTGGTGGTAATGATGGGGTTCGTATGCTGGAAACTTTTCTAAGGAACCATCCACCTACCTTCAAAGGCAAATATGACCCGGATGGAGCTCAGACATGGCTCAAAGAAGTTGAGCGAATTTTTCGAGTAATGCAATGCACTAAAGCTCAGATGGTACGTTTTGGTACGCATATGTTGGCTGAGGAGGCTCATGATTGGTGGGTAAGTACTCGTCCACTTTTGGAGAATGGAGGTGAGGGAGTTACATGGGCTGTTTTTAGGAGGGAATTCCTGAATAGGTACTTTCCGAAAGATGTTCGCAGGAAGAAGGAAATTGAGTTCCTAGAGCTGAAGAAAGGTGATATGTCAGTGACGGAGTATGCTTCTAAGTTTGTTGAGTTGGTCAAGTTTTATCTGTAACACCCCGTTTCCCAGAAAGACGTAATAATAATATTATCAGTAAAACATAATCAGAGTTATCAACATTCCACGGAGTATTACACTACTTTTTCAAAATTCAGTTTAAATAGAATATAAAAACTATTTAAAAACGTCAACACATTTCATCATATTAAAATTCTGCAGCAGAAAATCTTTAATTAGAAACCATATGCAACAACTACATCATATCCTTGGCACTAAAGGCCATCAACATAGTAAAATTATTCAACAATTAAATCTCAACAACATCGTCTTCAAAAGAAATGATACATAAAGGAACGCAAGACAAGACAACGATTCCCCATCCCTACTATGTATCAGAGCCCTAGACGCAAGAGCCAACATCACTAATCTTCGCTACCTGCACTTGCCCACGAGGCGGCAATTCCAGCAGAAGGGGTGAGTTCACAAATCAAAAGTAATATACAAATATATGAATCATCAAAGTAAATTGAAACAACAACAATTCATAACAACTATCAGCAACAGTATCATCAATATCATATCAACTTTATAATTTAAATTCATCTTTGATTAACGTCAACAACAACAACGCTTGTGGCGACATCTCACCAACAACAATTCCAACAGGACAACTCACACCTACAACTAATGCAAGACTCCATCAACATCTAATGCATTATGCATGTGGTACCATACTACGCGCGTTGAATGCTAAGCATTCCAGGGCAATAAGCCCCCAACAGTTTGGATGGTTAAAGCATCCCAGGGCAATAAGCCCCCAACAGGTGAACGATAAAGCGTTCCAGGGCAATAAGCCCCCAACAGGTGAATGATAAACATTCCAGGGCAATAAGCCCCCAACAAATGCAAATGAGTATGAATGACTCTATGGTGTATATCAGCATACAACCCAACATCTTAATGGAGCATATCAGCATGCAACCAACAACAGCAACAACTTAGGATACCCTCCCCAACTGGACGAGACCACTCAACATCAACAAGGCAATTCAACTTAGCAAGTATAATTATTTGCACATATAAACATACATAATTCCATCTTAATCATCTTCATAGTATAGTTTTTACCATCTAAACAATTCTTAATAAATCTAATAAACATCTTAGAAAGCTTAGGTTTGGATTTGGAACACTTTGGAAAATCACACAAAATGGTCGTTCAGGACCAAATTCGCTTAAGCGAAGCACGATTCGCTTGAGCGAGTCAAATGACGAAAGTCTGGGTGTTCATCGCTTGGGGCTCGCTTTGTAACGCCCCATTTTTATTTAATTATTTTTAGTTGATGTTTGAGTATTTTTATATGATTTTATATGACTATATTTGACATATATGATTTAGATATGATTTTATGTGAAATATATGACTTGGTATGAATTGTGTGATATTTGGTGTGATGATAATTTATTATATGATTTATGGTGTTGTGTTTTATTTAAATAAATGTTGTTTGATTATTTTATTTATTTAATAAAAAGGTAGAAAATAGTATTATTTGGTTTAAAGGGAATTAAGTATAATTATGAGGAATAAGTGGGAGTTAAGGAAATAAGAGGGGGTTATAGTTTACAATAAAAAGAAAAGGAGAGTCAGAAAGAGTTTTACGTACAATTGAAAAAAAAGAGAGAAAGTGAGTTTTTGAGAGAAGAAGAGGAGAAAACCTAGAACCAAGAGAAGAGGCTAGAAGAAGAGAGAAGAACGCAGCTTAATTCAGGAATCATAATCTAAGGTAAGGGTGGGATTCCTTCAATAATATGTATATATAATTTTGATTGTTGATAAAATTGTGTTCTAGGTTTAGGGTTTAGAAAGTTTATGATAATTGATATGATGTGATGAATTGTGTTGTTTAATGCATGTTTCTGTGTTGTTTTGATTGTTATGTTGTATATAGAACCTGTAAACATTGTTCTCTATCAAATTTGGGATTTGGGTAGATGAAATTTGGGTTTTTGAGTGAAAAATAGAGTTTTCCCGAGAGCTACCTTTGACAGCATACCCTGTTTCATGTTGTTGCGTCTTTTACATCAGTTTCTGTTTCGAACTAGCTTTCGGTGTAAACACGAAAGTTGTAGGTATGAATGTTAGCTTTCTAATGCCGTTGGTCTGATGTCAAAATGATTTATAGAACTTGAGGTATGGTCAAATTACTGAACGTAGGTCACAGTGAATTTTTATGAATTTCAGCACAACTTTGTCCGAATTTGAAATGAAAACTGGTATTGATTGGTACATAATTGGCTTTAGGTGTAAACATGAAAGTTGTAGATAATTAAGTTAGCTTTCTAATGGCACTGGTTTGACTCGAAGAGGATTTGTAGATTTTGAATTATGATGAAAATAGTCCAAGTAGGTCTTCCGAAATTTTTTAGAAAACTTAGCTTAACTAATCCCAAGTTAGTCCAAAACTTATGGTTGGTTTCCCAACTTCAAACTTAAGTATTAGGGATATAGTCGGAGTGTTTTATGAGTATTTGGCTTATGTTTTATTGATCAAACTTGATTTGCTTGTTGAAGGATGTGTTGGACTTTGATATGAATGTAGTTGATTAATGTATATGTGCTTTCCGGAGATGTGTGATTTAAATATGTGTTATATCAAGATGTGTTGTTTGTAGATGTGTGACTTAAATATGTGCTATATAAAGATGTCATATTTAAATATGTGATATTTGACGATGATGCTATTTAAAGATGTGTATTTGTCGAGTCATCTAAAGATGTGCATTGTTGAGTCTTTACTCGTGTCGTTGCATTTGAGTCATGTCGTTGCATAGCATAGTCAGCGATGGGGGCTTAATGCCTGACAGGTTCTTTTATGACCTTTAGCGATGGGGGCTCAATGCCTGACAGGTCCTATTTGACCTTTAGCGATGGGGGCTTATGCCCTGATGGTACCACATGCATGATGTCTAAGACGTAGAGTTGCATTTGTTGAGTCGTGTCTTATGAGATGTCGTGACGATGATTTGTGATGATGATGTGATGTTTGAGATGGTTGTTAAGACGATGATTTATGATGGTTTGTGATGCATTTGTGATGATGATTGTTCTTTGATGTTCTTGATGGTATCTTCGTGATGAAGTTCCTTGAAGCTCTTGATGATATTTCGTGATGATATTCTTGATTGACGTTTAACGTGTTTCGTGAATGGTGTGCTTGATGATGTATAAGGTGATTTAGGACGATAATTATGATGTTAGATGATGCCTATTTTGCTATGACTATATGATGTTTTGTTGATTGATGATTCTGTTGTTGGTGTATTTATATATATATATATATATATATATATATATATATATATATGTATATATATGTGAACCAGATGATGCTTGTCATTGAATTGTTGTTGTTTTCATTAACTTGATTGATTATATATTATTATTATTGAATGTGTATCTCACCCCTTCTGTTGGAATTGTCGCCTTGTGGACAAGTGCAAATTTCCAAGGCTAGTAGGATGTTGGCTCTTGTGTCTTAGGGCTCTGATACGTAACGGGATGGGGAATCGTTGTCTTTTCTTGCATTCCTTTATGTATCTTATCTTGAAGAACTTGTAGTTGATGATTTATTGTTGGATGATGTTTTATTTTGTTGAGGCCTTTGTGCCAAGATTGTTGAAGATTGATTATATTTTGAAAAGAATTATTCCGCTGCAAATTTTATGAGATTAAATGTGGTTTAAATAAATAGTGTTATTTTCTATTTATGAGATTTTTGAAAAGAAGTGTAATGCTCCGTTTGTTGATTTACTCTGATATATTATATTTAATATTACGTTGTTGGGAGAACGGGGTGTTACAATTGGTATCAGAGCAGGTCGGTCCGTCTGGCCAAGTAGTAGAGTCGTGTCGAGCCTAGTAGTGTTGTGTGACAGCTTTATACTGTCTTTTGTTGTCCTAATTGTTGTTTGTTGTGTAGAGAACTAAGGTGCTGAAGTCTTATCCAGAATTGTTTGCATGAGGTTCATTTTCGAGGACGAAAATTCTTTAAGTTGGGGAGAGTTGTAACGCCCCATTTTTATTTAATTATTTTTAGTTGATGTTTGAGTATTTTTATATGATTTTATATGACTATATTTGACATATATGATTTAGATATGATTTTATGTGAAATATATGACTTGGTATGAATTGTGTGATATTTGGTGTGATGATAATTTATTATATGATTTATGGTGTTGTGTTTTATTTAAATAAATGTTGTTTGATTATTTTATTTATTTAATAAAAAAGTAGAAAATAGTATTATTTGGTTTAAAGGGAATTAAGTATAATTATGAGGAATAAGTGGGAGTTAAGGAAATAAGAGGGGGTTATAGTTTACAATAAAAAGAAAAGGAGAGTCAGAAAGAGTTTTACGTACAATTGAAAAAAAAGAGAGAAAGTGAGTTTTTGAGAGAAGAAGAGGAGAAAACCTAGAACCAAGAGAAGAGGCTAGAAGAAGAGAGAAGAACGCAGCTTAATTCAGGAATCATAATCTAAGGTAAGGGTGGGATTCCTTCAATAATATGTATATATAATTTTGATTGTTGATAAAATTGTGTTCTAGGTTTAGGGTTTAGAAAGTTTATGATAATTGATATGATGTGATGAATTGTGTTGTTTAATGCATGTTTCTGTGTTGTTTTGATTGTTATGTTGTATATAGAACCTGTAAACATTGTTCTCTATCAAATTTGGGATTTGGGTAGATGAAATTTGGGTTTTTGAGTGAAAAATAGAGTTTTCCCGAGAGCTACCTTTGACAGCATACCCTGTTTCATGTTGTTGCGTCTTTTGCATCAGTTTCTGTTTCGAACTAGCTTTCGCTCGCTTGGAGTTCGCTTAGCTCTCGCTTGAGCGAACAGGCGCGAAACGATTCTGGGCAGGGAAAAGTGCCGCTCGCTTGAGCGACGGCTATCTCGCTTAAGCGAGAATTCATCTGGGCAGAATAAAAACCTACGATTTTCTAACCCCATTTTCATTCAAAAAACCCAATTTTAATCCCCCAATCACCCAAAATGATTTAGAAACAATGTTTATGGGTTCATGGCACAACAAAACAACAGAAACAATTCACATAAGCATCATCATCATCATATAATTCATCAATCATGGCATTTTCATATCCTTAACCCTAATCCAACAAAACCACCATTTTTCAATTCAATTCATGAAAACATACATATATATATCAACAATTGAATCATAAACCCACCCTTACCTCAAATAAGCAAATTCTACAGCAAAAATGGCAGCTTCTCCCTTCCTAGTTCTTCCCCTTGGTTTCTCTCAAAAAGCTATGTTCTTGTTTTTGTTTTCTCTGATACGTGCCTTCTCTTTTCTTTCCTTACTGGTTTACTCTATTCCTTACCAACCCAAAATATTTCTTTCTCTTAACTTCCTAATTAAAGTGTAACCCCCACTACCTTAATTCCAATAATATCAAATAAATCCCTTTAATCTACATAAACATTATTTCTCCTATTTTCATAAAATTCTACAAATAATTATATAATAAAATATATATCAAATAACAACACACCAATATTCACATAGATCAACATTTTCATATAAAATACACCAATCATATTAAAAATCAACCAAAATTAGTAAAATATAAAATAGGGCGTTACAACTCTCCCCAACTTAGATAATTTCGTCCTCGAAATATTACCTCAAGCAACAAACAACTCAGGATAAGATTCTTGCATCTTGCTCTCCAATTCCCAAGTCAAACTCTCACCGGTTACACCGCCCCAAACAACTCTTACTAGAGGTATCTCCTTGCCTCTCAGCTGCTTCACCTTGCGATCATCAATCCTTAAAGGTAAAGTCTCAACGGTAAGATTATCCCTAACTTGCACATCATCCCTAGGAATAACATGCGAAGGATCTGCTACATACTTCCTCAACTGCGACACATGAAACACATCATGCAAGTTCGATAGATGTGGTGGCAATCCAATCCGATATGCCACGGTTCCAACTCTCTCGGAAATCTGATAAGGACCAATGAACTTTGGAGTCAACTTCTTCGACTTCAATGCACGTCCTACACCCGTCATCGGAGTAACCCTCAAAAACACATGCTCACCCTCCTGAAACTCAAGGGCTTTTCTACGCTTATCATGGTAACTCTTCTGACGATCCTGTGATGCTTTCATCTTTTCCCTTATCATCTTGACCTTCTCTGTAGTCTGCTGCACTAACTCAGATCCTAAGACAATACTTTCACCCGACTCAAACCAACATAGAGGAGTTCTACACCTTCGACCATACAAAGCTTCGAACGGTGCCATACCAATACTTGAATGGTAACTATTGTTGTAAGTAAACTCTATCAACGGTAAGTGGCTGTCCCAAGCTCCACCTTGCTCAAGTACACACACCCTCAACAAATCCTCCAAGGATTGGATAGTCCTCTCCGACTGACCATCTGTCTGCGGATGATAAGCCGAACTCAATCTCAATTTCGAACCCAATGCATCTTGCAAGCTCTTCCAAAACCTCGAAGTGAACCTCGGATCTCTATCCGACACAATACTAGACGGAACACCATGTAACTTCACAATATCACAGATATAAATCTCCGCCAACTGAGCTACCGGATAACTAATATTAATCGGAATAAAGTGCGCCGACTTAGTCAACCTGTTGACCACGACCCAAATGGCATCATGCCCTCTTGGAGTATTCGGTAAACTCGTTACAAAATCCATAGAAATGCTATCCCACTTCCACTCAGGTACATCTAACGGGGTCAACAGCCCTGCAGGCTTCTGGTGCTCTACCTTAGACTTCTGACAAGTCAAACATGCATACACAAACTGAGCAACATCTCTTTTCAAACCGGACCACCAAAACAATTTCTTCAAGTCGTGATACATTTTAGTAGCTCCCGGATGAATACTCAAACTACTCTTGTGACTTTCTTCTAAAATCAACTTCTTCAAACCCTCATCATCAGGAATACAAATCCTTCCCCTAAACCTCAACACACCTTGGTTATCAACGTTGAAATCACTATCCGCACTTTGATCACTAGCAGCCATCAAGTCCACAAACTTAACATCAAGCTTCTGCGCCTCCTTGATACTATTCAAGAAATCACTATTAATTCTCAACATGCCCAACTTCACACTCTGAGGTGATCTCTCACAAACAAGACTCAAGTCTCTAAATTGTTCAAGTAGCTCAAACTCTTTCACCATCATGGCCGACATATGCAATGTCTTCCTGCTCAACGCATCCGCAACCACATTGGCTTTACCAGGATGGTAATTCAAGCCAAAATCATAATCCTTAAGTAACTCAAGCCACCTTCTCTGCCTCATGTTCAACTCCTTCTGATCAAACAGATACTTTAAACTTTTATGGTCACTAAACACCTCGAATCTGGAACCGTACAAATAGTGCCTCCAAATTTTCAACACAAACACCACGGCTGCCAACTCTAGATCGTGTGTAGGATAATTCTTCTCATGGATCCTCAACTGCCTAGAAGCATACGCTACCACCTTGCCTTCTTGCATCAAAACACCACCTAAACCCAGCTTAGATGCATCACAATAAACAACAAAAGGCTCTTCTGGCTTCGGCAAAATCAAAATAGGAGCAGTCGTCAATCTTCGCTTCAACTCATTGAAACTACTCTCACATTGAGCATCCCACACAAATGCTTTACCTTTACAAGTCAGCTGCATCAAAGGAAGTGCCAACTTCGAAAATCCTTCAATAAACCTGCGGTAATAACCAGCCAACCCAAGAAAACTTCTTACCTCAGTAACTGACTTTGGTGTCTCCCACTGCGACACAGCATCAACCTTCGAAGGATCTACAGCAATACCATTACCAGAAATGATGTGGCCAAGAAAACTTACTTCATTCAACCAGAATTCGCACTTGGATAACTTGGCATACAACTTCTTCTCTTTCAGCACCTGCAAAACAATCTTCAAATGCTCTACATGCTCTGCTTCAGTCTTAGAATAAATCAAGATATCATCAATAAAAACCACAACAAATTGATCCAGATACTCATGAAAAATTCTGTTCATGTACTCCATAAACACACCAGGCGTATTAGTAACACCGAAAGGCATCACCTTATATTCATAATGACCATAACGCGTCCTAAACGCCGTCTTTTGCATATCCTCATCCTTCACCTTTATCTGATGGTAACCTGACCTCAAATCGATTTTGCTAAACACACGGGCACCCACTAGTTGATCCATCAAGTCATCAATCCTCGGTAGTGGATACCTATTCTTAATCGTCACTTTATTCAACTGACGGTAATCAATGCACAACCGCATGCTACCATCCTTCTTCTTTACCAACAACACCGGCGCTCCCCATGGTGAAACACTCGGTCTCACAAACTTCTTGTCAAGCAAGTCTTCTAATTGCTTCTTTAACTCAGCTAACTCCGAAGCTGACATACGGTAAGGAGCCATCGACACAGGCTTCGTACCCGGCACAAGGTCAATCGAAAATTCCACTTCTCTCTCCGGTGGCACATCTGGAATCTCATCAGGGAAAACTTTGGGAAACTCTTTCACAACAGGCAGCCCATCAATTACGGCTTGGTTCTCCACCGACAAGTACGCCAACAAGGAAAACATCAACACACCATCTTGTTCTAAACGCTTAATCTCCTTAGTGGATAAGAATTCTGTTCCACTCTCCTCTTCAGCAGAAGAAAACCGCACCGTCTTCGTAAAACAATTGATCAGGACATGATTGTACTCTAACCAATTCATCCCCAATATTACATCCATTCCCACTAACGGCAAACAAACAAGATCCACCTCAAAATCTCTACCAAATACAGACAACGGACAACTTAAACAGACAAGGGAAGTAGTCACTGAACCCTTAGCTGGAGTTTCAACAACCATTTTCCCATTCATATCAGACATAAACAGACCCAATCTTTTAGCACAATCAATAGCAATGAAACAATGTGTTACACCAGTATCTATAATAGCAATCAAAGGAGTACTATTAAAGAAACAAGTACCTCTGATAAGTCGATCCTCATGATCAGTCTGGGTACCAGTCAAGGCAAACACTCTCCCACTGGCCTGCGTCTTCTTAGGCTTAGTACATTGAGTGCTAAGATGACCCTCTTCATCACAATTGTAACAAACAATATCTCCACGCTTGCATTCAGCAACAGTGTGACCTTTCTTACCACATCGGAAGCACTTCTTTTCATCACGGTTGCAGGCATTACTCTTGTGGCCTTTAACACCACACTTATAACAAACCACCTCAGCAGGAGCATCTCTACGTGCAGGTCTCCTCTCATCGTGCATTCTCTGCTTGCCCTTATCAGCTGGGGCACTATAAGGCTTCGGGCGACTCTGCTGCCCCTTTCCTTTGCGGTCATTCATCACTTTATAATGGGCCTTCGTATCCTCTTCATAAATACGGCAACTGCTTTCCAATTCAGAGAAGTCTCTGATCTTCTGATAGCCAATGGCCCGCTTGATATCAGCTCGCAGACCATTTTCAAACTTAATACACTTGGAGAACTCAGCAGTCTCCGCAGCATAATGTGGATAGAACTTGGCAAGCTCCACGAACTTAGCAGCATACTCCGTAATGGACATGTCTCCTTGCTTCATATCAAGGAATTCAATCTCTTTTCTACCACTAACATCCTCCGGAAAGTACCTCCTTAAGAATTCTCTTCTAAACACAGCCCACGTGATCACAACACCTTCATTCTGCAAAATAGGTTGAGTGCTTACCCACCAGTCGTCAGCCTCTTCAGCCAACATGTGAGTGCCAAACCGCACCATCTGAGCATCCGTACACTGCATCACCCGGAAGATCCTCTCGACCTCCTTCAGCCAGGTCTGTGCTCCATCAGGATTGTACCTTCCCTTGAAGGTTGGTGGATGATTCCTTAGGAATGTCTCCAACATCCGTACACCTTCACCACCACCAGCACCTTGTTGTTGTCCAACAACTTGAGCCATTGCTTGCAAAGCAGCAGCAAGAGCAACATCATTTCTTCCGGCCGGTAGTTCTACGTAACAACAAAAATTAGAACAACAAGGACAGTTTAAAGCTGTCACACAACACTACATGGCTCGACACGACTCTACTAATGGTCTGACAGACCGACCTGCTCTGATACCAATTGTAACACCCCGTTTCCCAAAAAGATAAAATAATATATAAACATCAGAGTTAAACGTCATACAACGGAGCATTACATGCATATCTCAAAAATTATTTAAATAGAAAAATAAAACTATTTAAATATTCTCAACAATATCATCTTTATAAAATATCTGCAGCGGAATATTCATTTGATAATTATCCAACAACAAATTCAACATCCTTGGCACATAGGCCTCAACATAAATAAAATGTTCTTCAACGTTATTCAAATAAAATTGATACATAAGGAATGAAATCATAAACAACAAATCCCATCCCGTTACGTATCAGAGCCTACGACACAACAACCAACTCCTAACTAGCCTTCGTTACCTGCACTTGCCCACAAGGCGGCAATTCCAGCAGAAGGGGTGAGTTCACAAAACAAAAGCTATATATATAATATATGAATCAACAAATTGCATTGGAAAACAACAACAATAACAACAACCATCATCAACATAGGCAGCAACATCATCAATAAGCAACAACATCATCAATATAATTTAGATTCACCTTCAGTTAACAACAACAACAACACTTGTTGCGACACCTCACCAACAACAACTCACCACTAACAACTCACACCTACAACAACTAATGCAAGACTCCATCAACTACTAATGCATTATGCAAATGTGGTACCAACTACGCGCGTTGAATGTTAAGCTTTCCGGGGCATAAGCCCCCACCAATTTGGATGGTTAAAGCATCCCAGGGCATAAGCCCTCACCAGATGAATGACTAGCATTCCAGGGCATGAGCCCTCGCCAATTGAATGTATAAACATTCCAGGGCATAAGCCCCCAACGATGCAAATGAGTTATGAAGACTCAATGGTGTATATCTGCATACAACCCTACGACAACTAATGGTGCATATCAACATGCACCCAACACCAGCAACAACTAGGACACCCTCCCCAACTAGACACCACCACTCACCACCTCAACAACAACTTCAAAATAACAAAGTATATTTCATTTCATATAATCATGCATAAATCCATCATAAACAACTTCATTTTATAGTTTTATCACCCCAATAATTCTTAATAAATCCAATAAACAACTTAGAAAGCTTAGGTTCGGGTTTGGAACACTTCAGGAAAAAAAATCACAAAATGGTCGTTCAGGACCAATCTCGCTTAAGCGAGCAGCATCTCGCTTGAGCGAGTCAATTGACGAAAGTCAGGTTATTCCTCGCTTGAGGCTCGCTTGGCGTTCGCTTGAGCGACGCTCACAAACTACAGGTTCTGGGCAGCTTTCGCTTGAGCGACGAGAATTTCGCTTGAGCGAGTCAAATGACGAAAGTTGGGATTTCGCTCGCTTGGAGTTCGCTTAGCTCTCGCTTGAGCGAACAGGCGCGAAACGATTCTGGGCAGGGAAAAGTGCCGCTCGCTTGAGCGACGGCTATCTCGCTTAAGCGAGAATTCATCTGGGCAGAATAAAAACCTACGATTTTCTAACCCCATTTTCATTCAAAAAACCCAATTTTAATCCCCCAATCACCCAAAATGATTTAGAAACAATGTTTATGGGTTCATGGCACAACAAAACAATAGAAACAATTCACATAAGCATCATCATCATCATATAATTCATCAATCATGGCATTTTCATATCCTTAACCCTAATCCAACAAAACCACCATTTTTCAATTCAATTCATGAAAACATACATATATATATCAACAATTGAATCATAAACCCACCCTTACCTCAAATAAGCAAATTCTACAGCAAAAATGGCAGCTTCTCCCTTCCTAGTTCTTCCCCTTGGTTTCTCTCAAAAAGCTATGTTCTTGTTTTGGTTTTCTCTGATACGTGCCTTCTCTTTTCTTTCCTTACTGGTTTACTCTATTCCTTACCAACCCAAAATATTTCTTTCTCTTAACTCCCTCTTAACTTCCTAATTAAAGTGTAACCCCTACCTTAATTCCAATAATATCAAATAAATCCCTTTAATCTACATAAACATTATTTCTCCTATTTTCATAAAAATCTACAAATAATTATATAATAAAATATATATCAAATAACAACACACCAATATTCACATAGATCAACATTTTCATATAAAATACACCAATCATATTAAAAATCAACCAAAATTAGTAAAATATAAAATAGGGCGTTACAGTCATCTTTCATTGATCGAGTTCACTTACAATAACAGTTACCATTCTAGCATTGGAATGGCACCGTTCGAAGCGTTGTATGGTCGGAGATGCAGAACTCCGTTGTGTTGGTATGAGTCCGTTGAGAGTGTGGTACTAGGACTGAAGATTGTCCAACGGACTACTGAGAAGGTCAAGTTGATTAGAGAAAAGATGAATGCGTCGCAGAGCAGACAAAAGAGTTAGCATGATAACGTAGGAAGGATCTTGAGTTTCAAGAAGGAGGCCATGTGTTTTTGAAGGTCACTCCCATGACCGGTGTTGGACGGGCGCTAAAATCAAAGAAATTGACTCCGAGGTTTATTGGCCCGTATCAGATTTTGGGGAGAGTTAGGATGGTTGCGTATAGAGTGGGTTTACCACCGCATCTTTCGAACTTACATGATGTGTTTCATGTGTCACAACTTCGGAAGTATGTTTCGGATCCATCCCATGCGATTCCAAGAGATGATGTGCAAGTGAGAGACAACCTTACGATCGAGACCTTACCAGTGAGGATTGAAGGTCGTTAAGTGAAGAAGTTGAGAGGCAAGGAGATACCTCTTGTGAAAGTCGTTTGGGGAGGAGCGGCTGGTGAAAGTTTGACGTGGGAGTTGGGGAGCAAGATGTTGGAGTCGTACCCAGAGTTGTTTGAATGAGGTACATTTTCGAGGACGAAAATATTCTAAGTGGGGGAGGGTTGTAAGGCCCTATTTTATTATTTATTTATTTATTTTATCGAGTTTAGTGTCTTTTTATATATTTTATTTGAATATTTGCGATGTGTGACTTTTGTATTAGGTGTTGGTATTTATTAGTAGTTTATTATGACATTAATAGTCAATGAATATAATTAAATTAGATTAATGAGGCATGAGTGCAGTTTCTGAATAAGGAGAATTTGTTAGGCTAAGAATAGGAGAGGTTAGGAATAGAAAGTCAGAACACGTAAAAACCTTTTTGGGAGATAAAAGAGAAAGTGAGAAGTCAGAGAAGAGAAGAGCTTTGTGACAGGGCAAGAGAAAGCTTGTAGGATTCAGAATTCAACCAATCTAAGGTAAGGGTGGGACTAACCTTCTTTAATCATAAGTATATAATTCTGAAAAAGGGTTTAATGTTGTTGTTGAATTTTTGATGTTATAGAAGTTAGGTTTTGAATTCAATTAGATTGTTGAAAGTATAGGTAATTCCATGAATTAATGTGAAGAAATTGATGTTCAGGTTGTAGAACAGCATTAGGTAATGTTTCCTATCAATTTTGGGATTTGGGTTGTCAAAATTGGGGTTTTTGGGTGAAAACTGATGTCTGTTCGTAGAGTTGTCTGTCATCGCTCGCAATGGCGAGTAATCTTACTCGCCTAGCGAGTAGATGTCAACTCGCCACAACGAGTGTTTTTACTCGCCTAGCGAACTGTTCAGTAGGGAAATAGTGATTTTGTAGAAATGATGTTTTGAGTAAAGTTTTATATGAATTTGAGTGCCTTTTCATGTTTAGAAACGATTAGACAACTTTTAAAATCAAATTTGGGCATTGGGAAGTTAAAATTGGGATTTTTGGGTGAAAAATGATTAGTTCCCGAGAGCTACCTGTATTAGCTCGCCATCGACGAGTGATCTTGCTCGCCTAGCGAGTGGTCCAAAAGTGAGCTCGCCACAGCGAGTAATTGTGCTCGCCTCGCGAATTGTTCAGTGGCAGACTGCCTGTTTCGCGTTCTGGTGTCTTTTCACTCGTTTCTGTTTTGAGTTGGACTTTGGTATAAACATGAAAGTTGTTGATAATTGTGTTATCTTTCCAGTGGTCTTGAGTTGATGTGAAAATCTTTGGTGGTTGATTTAACATGTTTATATGATGTTGCTGTTGTTGCATTTTAAGTTGTGTCATTGCATAAGCATTGTTGAGCGAAGGGGGTTGTAGCCTGTCAAGACGAATAATGACATTAGCGAAGGGAGCTGTAGCTCTGTTGATTTTTAAGAGAAGGGGGTTGTAGCCTATCAAGCCGAAATACGGCATTAGCGAAGGGAGTTGTAGCTCTGTTTGTACCACATGCATAATTACACTGCATTTGTTGAGTTGTTGTTGTTGCATTTGTTGGGTCGTTGTTGTTGCATTGTTGAAACGAAGTTAAATGATTATTGTAGTTGGAATTATATGAAGCATTGTTGATGATGAATTGTTGTTGTTTTGTAATTATTAATTCTTTACATGAATTGTTGCTTATTATTATTGAATGGGAAATCTCACCCCTTCTGTTTGAATGTTGCCTCTACGTGGGTAACGTGCAGATATCCAAGAGTAACCGCTGATGTGAGTTCATTCCTCGTGTCGTCATAGAAGTCATGCTCTGATACGTAACGGGATGGGGATATTTATGTGTTTTGTTTTTCCTTTGTTACGTATTTCTTTTATAAGTTGATGTTGGACCACTTTTAACTTTGGAATTTTATTATGTTGTTGATGTTGAGGCCTTAGTGCCAAGTATTGTTTAAACATTGAATATTTTCCGTTGCGACATTGTTATAATTATTGAAGGTAGTTGTTTAAATAAATAGTGGATTTTAACTCTATTTATATTTAATGATGTTTTGAAGAACGAAATGTGACATCCTGTTGTGATGAACTCTGATTTATTTATATATTGGGAAAACAAGGGGTTACATAGGACCTACCCGTATAGATTTCAACCTAGGAACTCCTATATCTGAGATCCCATCTCACTATCCTACAGTCAACCACAACCCCTGTGATTATCAGACTTAAACAACACAAAAGATGAAGTTACCTTCACACACAAACTATGACCTTGTTAAAAGCTTTGGTGTAGCACACAAGAGTTTACAACTCAATAAAAAGTCCTTAGCATGTATCACAAACGATACAAGAAAGGCTCACAGTAAAACAGAACTAAACTTGCATCAAATGATACAAGAGTAGAACACACAAAGACTCAAAACCCTAAAAGCTAAACTTTTTAGTGCGACGGCTTGATTACCCAATTAGGTCTTGAAGTCTCCTTTATATATTGAAGCAGCACGGGTCAAATATTCTATTTGGGCTTCAGCACAAAATAAGAATCGGAAACAAATATGGAAAGTCCTAAAATGTCAGAACATCTTTAAGATCGTCCAAAACAACTTCAAATATTCCCTAAAATATAAACACTACTTTAGGAATATTCCACAACTAATTCTGTAAAGATATGCGCGTTGCTTGGTCAATAAGAAAAGGAAATATGGTTTCCTTAATTAATCATTGGCGCGCGTACAAACAGGAAAGAACTCAGGCACACTGAACTGTGTCAGGATGTTGGAACATTCTGTCCAACATCTTACATAGATGCCTGAACCATGTTGGAACATTGGTTCCACCAACACAAACAAGGATATTTGTTTTAGCAACAATGCAACAAATTCAAATACCCAACAGGTTGAACATAGTGGATGATATGAACCATACACACTACCTATATAGGTATCTTATTGGCACCTATAACTTGTATGTGACAACTATTAGTTTCCAAATAAGCCCTCATTTTTATTCTTATTGAGTTTAATTTTGATACATCGTTAATATAGAAAAATTATACCGTCAACAAATTACGACTAATCAACTAATTAAGTAGTAGAGCTTAAGTGGTTAATGGGTTTTAGTTAAGGATGAATTTTTCAAAAGAACTCAAGATTAAGTCTTGGTTGCAACAAATCACATGTATAACTTCAAATATATTTTTTTATGCATTTTTGTCCAACTCTATGATGCACAGTAGTTTTTTAGGTATAATCAAAGTCAAACAAATTTTTAACGATCAAAGGATTGGGATAGATTGAGAGTGTCCAAAATCTTTTCTTAACTATTTTTTATTCATATACTTTTCCTTTTTCTCTCATACAAATATAAATTAATATTATATATTATTTATTTTTTAATGATCCAAACACTTGAGGGGACGAAGAGTGTGATGAAGCTTTCTCATTGAATGGTTAAGATGTTTTGTCAATGTTTAGTCATGTCAAGTAAGTTGGATTTTCCAAATTTAATTAAAGATAGCATTGGAGGCATCAGGATCTCTATCCAGAAAAACATTATTTTTGACACCCTTTGAATTCCTCTATCAGCTGAGAGAGTGTTTAAGTTCCTCACCGATCCTACACAATGATTTAAGGTTTACTATCTAGTTTAACAGTCTTTTGATATTATTTGAAAAGCGAATCATCAACTTTGTCCCTGAATTTGTAAGCATCAGTCAAAATCGTCCCCAAATTTTGCGAAATATCAATTTCGTCCCTGAATTCGTAAAATGTCAATCAATTTCGTCCTTCCAATTAATTGGGGTGTTAACGGAGCTGACGTGGTCGTTAACCTCTCACATGGTGTAACACCCCAATTTCCCGTCTTTAAAATTTCATTAAATAAATCACATAAAATCAGAGTACGTCTCAAAAGGAGTGTCACATTTCATCTTTTTAACAACTTAGATAATAATTTATCATTTACAAAAATACTCAATTAAGCAGCGGAATTCAAAAGTCTCATCTCATAAATTGTCTTGGCTTAAAAGCCAACAAAACGTCTCAAATATTAATGTTTCAACATCACTGAAAGTCAACATTTATTCAAACATGATACATAAAGGAATAGACTCTACAAAAGACCCCATCCCGTTACGTATCAGAGCAACCCTACTTCACACAGACTGTAACGCCCTAGTTGCTATTTATTTATTTTTGGTCGATTTTAGTATGTTTTATGTATTTCATATAATTTATGTGATTTATGTGAATATTTGATGTGTTGTTATTATTATATAATTATTTGTGTTATTTGATAAAATAGGAGATATATATTATTTATTTAATTAAAAGGGAATTATTTAGAGTTAATGGAGTTAAGGAGGGGTTAAGGAGAATTAATAGAAAGTTAGTGAGGGAGTAAATGGAAAGAAAAGGGGGTTATGTTTTGGTTGGTAAGGAATAGAAAGAGGCAGACAAAAACTTGGTACGTACAGAAAAGAAAACATAAGCTTTTTGGGTAGAAGGGAGAAGAACCAAGAACAAGGGGATTAGCCTAGAAGATTGATTGTTGTAGCTTGCCTTATTCATTTAATCAGGTAAGGGTGAGCTAGCATTTCAATTGTTAATATATATATACATGATTTCATGAATTTGGATTGAAAATGGTGGTTTTTGGAATTAGGTTAAAGAACATGATAAATTGCTCTATGATGTTGTTTTATGTTGTTGATGATGTTTCCATGATATGTTTCTGATGTTTTGTTGTATAATGAACCCATAAACAATGTAACAATTCATTTTGGGTGATGAAGGGATCAAAGTTGGGATTTTTGGGGTAAAACCATGCTGAAATCGCATTTTTGAAAAAGCTGTTTTTTTGACCTGATACTGTCAAACCGTGCCGCGATTTTTACAGCCATAACGCGATTTTGATGGCAGAATGCTAAGTGGTTCTGGACGTAAAAACGCGCCGCGATTTCCACAATCGTGACACGATTTTTGTGAACCAGATCCTTCATAGTTCACTATTTTTCACCCATTTCTGCTTTGAACTAGCTTTTGGTGTAAACATGAAAGTTGTAGGTAATTAAGTTAGCTTTCTAATGGCGTTGGTTGGGCTTGAAAATGATTTGTAGATTTTGAGTTATGATGAAAATACTCCAAGTGGGTCTTGAGGAAAACTTTAAGAAAACTTAGTATAACTTATTCCAAGTTAGTCCAAAACCTATGGTTAGTTCCCAAACTTCAAACTTAAGTATTAGAGGTTTAATTGAGGTGTTTTATGAGTATTTAGCTTATGTCTTATTGATCAAACTTGGTTGCTTTTGAAGGATGGTTTGGACTTTGATATGAATGTAATTGATTAATGTATATGTTGCTATTGTTGTTGATACGATGGATTAATGTATGTTTACATGAAAAGAAATTATATTTTGCTAAACTTGAGTTGCTTTGGATGAGGTTAAGTGATGTTTAAATATGATGTTATGTGATTGTGATGATGTTACGTGTTGCGATGTATATGATTAATGAGATGATGTTCTGCCATGTAACTATTATACCTGCATGTGTCAGTCCTGCATTATGAATGATGTTTTGAGAAGTTGAAGTCAAGTTGTTAAATGACGAGTCCATGCATTTGCATAATTATGAGACGGTGGAGCTTTATGCTCAAAGCGACGGTGGAGCTTTATGCTCAAAGCGACGGTGGAGCATTTGCTCAAAGCGATGGTGAAGCATATTAATGCTATAAAAATATGGTACCACATGCATGATGTCAAGATGTTAGAGTTGCATTTAGTTGAGTCAAAATTGTTGACATGTTATGAGACGATGTTTTGAGACGTTGATGCTTGATATGATGTTGTTATGATGATGCTTATGATGATGCTATGATGTGCTATATTGTATATGTGATGAATTGGATTTATGATTTGTTAATCTTGACGTTTGATTCATATATTTGTATATTACTTTTGATTTGTGAACTCACCCCTTCTGCTGGAATTGCCGCCTCGTGGGCAAGTGCAGGTAGCGAAGGATAGATAGGAGTTGGCTCTTGTGTCGTAGGCTCTGATACGTAACGGGATGGGGATTTTTGATGTTTAATTCTTTCATTCCTTTATGTATCATTTTATCTGAAGAACATGTTGTTGGAGATTTTATTATTATGAAATAAATTGTAGTAAGATGAGGCCTTTGTGCCAAGGATGATGACATAGTTGTTGAATTGATTATTAAATGAATATTCCGCTGCAGATTTTTATAAAATGAGGTGTTGAATTAAATAGTTTTTATAATCTATTTAAACTGAATTTTGAAAAGTAGATGTAATACTCCGTTGTATGTTGAACTCTGATGTTTTATATAATATTACGTTGTTTTGGGAAAACGGGGTGTTACACAGACTCCTCGCATCAACGCATCTAAGACTGGGTACCTGCACTTGCCCACGAGGCGGCAATTCCAGCAGAAGGGGTGAGATTCACAACAATAATATTAATATATAAATCAAACGTCAAGATTAACAATCATAAATCCAGCTCATAACATATACATTATAGCACATCATAACATCATCATAAGCATCATCATAAACAACATCACATCAAACATCAACGTCTCAAAACATCATCTCATATATGTCACAATTGACTCGACTAAATGCAACACCTAACGTCTCAACATCATGCATGTGGTACCATATGATTATAGCATTAATATGCTTCACCGTCGCTTTGAGCAAATGCTCCACCGTCGCTTTGAGCATAAAGCTCCACCGTCTCATAAATATGCAAATGCATGGACTCGTCGTTTAACAACTTAATACACCGTCTCAAAACCATCATTCATAATGCAAAACTGACACATTCAGGTATAATAGTTACATGACAGAACATCATCTCATTAATCATATACATCGCAACACGTAACATCATCATAATCACATATCATCATATTTAAACATCAATTACTATCAACAATACATCAATTATTCACGACATAAAAGAACCATCAGCAATCTTCATTACAGAATGCATCTAAGGATGTAAAACCTCTCCAATACTACCCAAAGGTCTCCTCTCAAAGTCCCATGCGAAACAGATCGCAAAACGGAACAATCAGTCCTGAACCATCTAACTCGCCACGGCGAGTGATCTGCTCGCCACAGGCGAGTACTCACAACAGCTTACTCGCCAAAGGCGAGTTGGGGGCGAGCTGCAGGCGAGAAATCCTGGGTGCTCTCGGCCTTTTTGACATTTTTCACCAAAAATCTCCTTTTTAAGGTTTTCTAAATCCAATTTGGCTAAACCAACTTCACAGGTCATCTCTATAAATGCTAAGGCACTCAAAACCATCCTCAATTGGGCCAAAATCCTAAAATTAAGGGACAAGCTCGCCACGGCGAGCTATACTGCTCGCCTCGCGAGCAACTAAGGGGTACTCGCCACGGCGAGTGGTCACTCGCCACAGGCGAGCGATCTCAGAACCCACACGGGTTCAGACCAAAACTCACCAAAACATCTCCAATCTCTCCAATCTAACCTCTAATTCATCTGCAATGTCGTCCTAGGGAATAATCAAGGTTCTGTAACACGTCTCTACAGCATTACAACACAATCTCACATCAATCCATCACAATTTCATCAAAAACCCTAATTCTCAAACCCATCCCAATCCTCACCAAACTCTATGCCAATCAATAACAGATGATTTACAATCAATATTAATGGAGTTAGGCTCACCCTTACCTGGAAAAAATTGCAGAAAAACGCAGCCCTCTATGCTCTTCACCCTTCACGTGACTTTTCCTCTTTTTCTCCAAAACTCAGTAACGCGTACTGACTCTCTTGACCTAATTTTCCCTTTATATACTCCCAACAAATCTTATCTTATCCTATATCAGCCCTCAAAACTCTTCCTAATTATAAATACAACCCCACTTCTCAAAATAATATATTTTTCCAACAAATCTCTATATTTACCAAATAAATATTCATATAAACATCACTTATATTATTTTATTAAACAATAAAATTATAACACGTCACACGTCACAAATACGTCACATAATCATCAAAATCATATAATATATAAACATATACCATATCATCTAATAAAATAATTAAATAATTAGAGAGGGCGTTACAACTCTCCCCCTCTTAAAGGATTTTCGTCCTCGAAAATTTACCTCGCTGAAACAACTCTGGATAGGATTCCAGCATCTTACTTTCTAGCTCCCAAGTCAAGCTTTCACCCGTCGCTCCGTCCCAAACAACTCTAACGAGAGGTATCTCTTTGCCCCTCAGCGTCTTCGTCTTTCGATCATCAATCCTCACGGGTAAGGTCTCAACCGTAAGGTTGTCCCTAACTTGCACATCATCGCTTTGGATCACATGAGACGGATCCGGAACATACTTCCTCAGCTGAGATACATGAAAAACATCATGCAAATTCGATAAGTGCGGTGGTAATCCAACACGATACGCCACCGGCCCAATCCTCTCTGAAATCTGATACGGACCAATAAACCTCGGAGTCAACTTCTTCGATTTCAAAGCACGTCCAACACCCGTCATAGGAGTCACTCTCAGGAACACATGATCCCCCTCTTGGAACTCAAGGTCCTTTCTACGCTTATCATGATAACTCTTTTGTCGACTCTGCGACGCTTTCATCTTTTCTTGGATCATTGTCACCTTCTCAGTAGTCTGTTGAACGATCTCTGGTCCTAAGACCACTCTTTCACCCGACTCAAACCAGCACAACGGAGTCCTGCATCTCCGACCATACAAAGCCTCAAACGGTGCCATTCCAATACTTGAATGGTAACTGTTGTTGTACGTGAACTCTATCAATGGAAGATGACTATCCCAAGCCCCTCCCTGCTCAAGTACACAAACCCTCAACAAGTCCTCCAACGACTGAATCGTCCTCTCCGACTGACCATCTGTTTGCGGATGATAAGCCGAACTCAACCTCAACTGAGATCCTAACGCCTCTTGCAAACTCTTCCAAAATCTAGAAGTAAATCTTGGATCTCTATCTGATACGATGCTCGAAGGAACACCATGCAGCTTTACTATCTCTTTAACATAAATCTCCGCCAACTGAGCTGCAGGAAAGGTAATGTTAATCGGTAGAAAGTGAGCAGACTTCGTCAATCTATCAACAATAACCCAAATAGCATCGTTCCCTCTAGGAGTATTGGGCAAACTCGTCACAAAATCCATGGATATACTATCCCATTTCCACTCTGGCACATCTAAAGGTACCATCATACCAGTCGGTTTCTGATGCTCAATCTTCGACTTTTGACAAACCAAGCAAGAATACACGAATTGTGCCACGTCACGTTTTAAACCAGACCACCAAAACAACTTCTTTAAGTCATGATACATCTTCGTAGCTCCCGGGTGAATACTCAAGCTACTTCTGTGACTCTCTTCAAGAATCATCTTCTTAATCTCTTCATTGTCAGGAATGCAAATCCTACCTCGGAATCTCAACACTCCTTGATCATCGACCTTAAAGTCACCATCCACAGTCTCATTATTAGCAATCAACAAGTCTACAAACTTGACATCTTCTTTTTGGGCTTCTTTGATATGCTTCAGGAAATCATTATCAATTCTCAACATTCCCAATTTTATGCTCTGAGGTGTCCTTTCACACACCAAGCTCAAGTCTCTAAACTGTTCCAACAATTCAAATTCTTTCACCATCAACGCGGACATATGCACAGTTTTCCTGCTCAAGGCATCTGCAACTACATTTGCTTTACCAGGATGGTAATTCAGACCAAAATCATAATCTTTAAGTAACTCAAGCCACCTCCTCTGCCTCATATTCAACTCCTTCTGATCAAATAAATATCTCAAACTCTTATGATCACTGAATACTTCAAACCTTGAACCATACAGGTAGTGTCTCCATATTTTCAATACAAAGACCACAGCTGCCAACTCTAAGTCATGCGTCGGATAATTCTTCTCATGGATTCTTAACTGTCTGGAAGCATAAGCTACTACCTTACCATCTTGCATAAGAACACCACCTAAACCCAGCTTGGACGCATCACAATATACCACAAAAGGTTCATCGAGCTTCGGCAAAATCAGCACTGGAGCCGTTGTCAGACGCTTCTTCAGCTCATTAAAACTATTCTCACAATGCACATCCCATACAAAAGACTTACCCTTACACGTCAACTGCGTTAACGGAAGAGCCAACTTGGAGAATCCCTCTATGAATCTTCGATAATAACCAGCTAAACCCAAAAAGCTTCTAATTTCCGTAACCGACTTAGGAGTCTCCCATTGCGATACCGCTTCAACTTTTGACGGGTCAACCGCGATACCATCACCAGAAATGACATGGCCAAGAAAACTCACTTCCTTTAGCCAGAACTCGCACTTAGACAGCTTAGCATATAGTTTCTTTTCTCTCAGCACCTGCAAAACAGTCTTCAAATGTTAAACATGCTCCTCTTCGGTCTTGGAGTAAACCAGTATATCATCAATAAACACCACCACGAACCGATCCAAAAATGCATGGAAGATGCGATTCATATACTCCATAAACACTCCAGGTGCATTGGTAACTCCAAAAGGCATAACCTTGTACTCGTAGTGACCATAGCGGGTCCTGAAAGCCGTCTTCTGCATATCTTCATCTTTTACTTTGATCTGGTGGTAACCTGACCTCAAATCTATCTTGCTGAAAACACGTGCACCCACTAATTGATCCATCAGATCGTCAATCCTCGGAAGTGGATACCTATTCTTGATCGTCACCTTGTGCAGCTGTCTGTAATTAATGCACAGTCTCATACTGCCGTCTTTCTTCTTCACTAGTAACACTGGAGCTCCCCATGGTGAAACACTAGGTCTCACAAACTTCTTATCCAGCAAATCCTCTAACTGTTTCTTCAACTCTGCTAACTCAGAAGCAGACATACGATAAGGTGCCATCGACACCGGCTTCGTTCCAGGAACAAGGTCAATAGAGAACTCAACTTCTCTCTCCGGAGGCACATCAGGAATTTCATCTGGGAAAACTTTAGGAAAATCACAAACCACTTGCAGTTTATCAATTACCGCTTGATTCTCTAAAGATAACGAAGCCATCAACGAAAACATCAGCATCCCATCACGTTCTAGTTGCTTCAGCTGCTTAGTGGATAGGAACTCTGCGCCCCACTCTTCTTCGGCAGAAGAAAAATGTACCGTCTTTCTAAAACAGTTGATAAGAACACGGTTGTACTCTAGCCAATTCATACCCAGAATCACATCCATACCACTTAAAGGTAGGCACACTAAATCCATCACAAAGTCACGGCCAAACATAGATAAAGGACAATTTATGCACACGAGAGAAGTAGTCACCGAACCCTTAGCTGGAGTCTCGACAACCATCTCTCCATTCATATCAGAAACATCAAGGCCCAAAGCAGAAACACAATCTAAAGCAACAAAACTGTGCGTAGCACCAGTATCAATAATAGCAACTAAAGGAGTATTATTAATATAGCAAGTACCTCTGATCAAACGATCATCATTCTCAGTCTGAGTGCCATTCAATGCGAACACTCTCCCAGCAGTCTTAGTCTTCTTGGGTTGCTTACACTGCTAACCAATGTGTCCTTGCTCATTGCAGTTGAAACACACAACATCATCAAACTTGCAGTCATTAGTGATATGTCCTTTCTGACCGCAACGGTAGCATCTCTTCACATCAACAGTACACGCATTACTCTTGTGGCCTTTCTCGCCACAAGTGAAACAGGTAATCTCAGTAGGAGCAGTAGTCTTCTGGGGCCTCCTCTCGTCATTCACTCTTTGCTTCCCTTTATCTCTAGGGGCGTCATAAGGTTTAGGGCGACTCTGTTGGCCCTTAGCTTTCCTCTCATTCACTACCTTGTAGTGAGCCTTGGTATCCTCTTCATAAATTCTACAGCTACTCACTAACTCCGAAAAGTTGCGGATCTTCTGATAACCAATAGCTCTCTTGATATCAGCGTGCAACCCGTTCTCAAACTTAATGCACTTCGAAAATTCAGCCGTCTCAGGGGTATAATGCGGGTAAAACTTAGCCAGCTCCACAAACTTTGCTGCATACTCAGTCACCGACATGTTTCCTTGCTTGAGCTCCAGAAACTCTATCTCCTTCTTCCCACGAACATCTTCTGGGAAGTATCTGTTAAGGAACTCCCTCGTGAAAACAGCCCACGTCACCACAGCTCCGTCTTGCTCCAAAATGGGTAGGAGACTAACCCACCAATCATCAGCCTCCTCCGCCAGCATGTGCGTGCCAAAACGCACCTTCTGCACATCATCACATTGCATGACTCTGAAGATCCTCTCTACTTCCTTGAGCCATGTTTGAGCCCCATCTGGATCATAGCGCCCCTTGAAGGTAGGCGGGTGATTCCTCAGAAAGGTCTCCAACATCCTAGTCCCGTCGTTTCCACCAGTATTGTTCTGATTACCCACAGCATTAGCCATTGCTTCCAAAGCAGCAGCAAGGGCAGCATCGTTTCTACCAGCCATCTAAGTTCTCAGGAAAACAAACATAAGTCAGAATAATACGATAATACTATTCTAACTCTAAGACAACGTCACTCGACTCTCTACTTGGCCGGACGGACCGACCTGCTCTGATACCAATTGTAACACCTCAATTTCCCGTCTTAAAAATTTCATTAAATAAATCACATAAAATCAGAGTACGTCTCAAAAGGAGTGTCACATTTCATCTTTTTAACAACTTAGATAATAATTTATCATTTACAAAAATACTCAATTAAGCAGCAGAATTCAAAAGTCTCATCTCATAAATAGTCTTGGCTTAAAAGCCAACAAAACGTCTCAAATATTAATGTTTCAACATCACTGAAAGTCAACATTTATTCAAACATGATACATAAAGGAATAGACTCTACAAAAGACCCCATCCCGTTACGTATCAGAGCAACCCTACTTCACACAGACTCCTCGCATCAACGCATCTAAGACTGGGTACCTGCACTTGCCCATGAGGCGGCAATTCCAGCAGAAGGGGTGAGATTCACAACAATAATATTAATATATAAATCAAACGTCAAGATTAACAATCATAAATCCAGCTCATAACATATACATTATAGCACATCATAACATCATCATAAGCATCATCATAAACAACATCACATCAAACATCAACGTCTCAAAACATCATCTCATATATGTCACAATTGACTCGACTAAATGCAACACCTAACGTCTCAACATCATGCATGTGGTACCATATGATTATAGCATTAATATGCTTCACCGTCGCTTTGAGCAAATGCTCCACCGTCGCTTTGAGCATAAAGCTCCACCGTCTCATAAATATGCAAATGCATGGACTCGTTGTTTAACAACTTAATACACCGTCTCAAAACCATCATTCATAATGCAAAACTGACAAATGCAGGTATAATAGTTACATGGCAGAACATCATCTCATTAATCATATACATCGCAACACGTAACATCATCATAATCACATATCATCATATTTAAACATCAATTACTATCAACAATACATCAATTATTCACGACATAAAAGAACCATCAGCAATCTTCATTACAGAATGCATCTAAGGATGTAAAACCTCTCCAATACTACCCAAAGGTCTCCTCTCAAAGTCCCATGCGAAACAGATCGCAAAACGGAACAATCAGTCCTGAACCATCTAACTCGCCACGGCGAGTGATCTGCTCGCCACAGGCGAGTACTCACAACAGCTTACTCGCCAAAGGCGAGTTGGGGGCGAGCTGCAGGCGAGAAATCCTGGGTGCTCTCGGCCTTTTTGACATTTTTCACCAAAAATCTCCTTTTTAAGGTTTTCTAAATCCAATTTGGCTAAACCAACTTCACAGGTCATCTCTATAAATGCTAAGGCACTCAAAACCATCCTTAATTGGGCCAAAATCCTAAAATTAAGGGACAAGCTCGCCACGGCGAGCTATACTACTCGCCTCGCGAGCAACTAAGGGGTACTCGCCACGGCGAGTGGTCACTCGCCACAGGCGAGCGATCTCAGAACCCACACGGGTTCAGACCAAAACTCACCAAAACATCTCCAATCTAACCTCTAATTCATCTGCAATGTCGTCCTAGGGAATAATCTAGGTTCTGTAACACGTCTCTACAGCATTACAACAATCTCACATCAATCCATCACAATTTCATCAAAAACCCTAATTCTCAAACCCATCCCAATCCTCACCAAACTCTATGCCAATCAATAACAGATGATTTACAATCAATATTAATGGAGTTAGGCTCACCCTTACCTGGAAAAAATTGCAGAAAAACGCAGCCCTCTATGCTCTTCACCCTTCACGTGACTTTTCCTCTTTTTCTCCAAAATTCAGTAACGCGTACTGACTCTCTTGACCTAATTTTCCCTTTATATACTCCCAACAAATCTTATCTTATCCTATATCAGCCCTCAAAACTCTTCCTAATTATAAATATAACCCCACTTCTCAAAATAATATATTTTTCCAACAAATCTCTATATTTACCAAATAAATATTCATATAAACATCACTTATATTATTTTATTAAACAATAAAATAATAACACGTCACACGTCACAAATACGTCACAAATACGTCACATAATCATCAAAATCATATAATATATAAACATATACCATATCATCTAATAAAATAATTAAATAATTAGAGAGGGCGTTACACATGGACTGCCATGTCATACGCCACATAAGTAGGGACTAATATGGCCGATTGTAACCAACATTTTCAAGGACTAATTTCACTGATTTGCAGAAAATGTAAGAATGTCATCTTCCCTAACAGCTCTCTTCCCCAACGGCTATTTCTTCCCCAAATGTATAAAATTGGAACCCTAATTTTACAATCTTTAATCCACACTCCAAAATTCCCAAAAATTCTTCCAATAATTAGTGGTAACGTTCTTCTCCAATTGAAATAATCTCAAAACCTAATTTTTTGATTGAATCCGAAATCAAAAAATCCCCAAAATTCCTTCAATCAAAACTATTGTAATTGAATACGAAATGATGGGGGGTGGGAATGAAGTTTTTTGGAGGGTGAAGTTGATGGAAAAAGTTGATACTTTAGGAATTGAGCTTAGGTTGATTAAGTTTTTGATAGTCATGGTTTGCTTGTTTGAGTTTGTGAACATACTTCTGAATTGTACTAGACGTGATTAATGTTGTAATGAAAAGAGGTTGAAGATGAATCTTCATGTAACCTTTCTGTCAAAATATTTACATCAAATTAGTCCTTAAATTTTATGGTTATCCATCAAATTGATCCCTAGATTATGTTAAAAAACATCAAATCAGTCCTTGAATTATATAACTAACTATCAGTTTGGTCCTTGAAAGGCTAGCGTTGCAGAACAAAATACAAAATGTAGAAAACACAACTTGATCTTTAAAAACTAAAAACGAAAATAAAAAAACGGCAAAAAAAATGGTGAAAACGAACGGGAGGAGAAGGTGAGATAAACGTGAGACTTACCTTAACCAAAGATCGTTTCGTTCTTCAAAAACCAATCGTTGATCGCTGATGATGATGATTTTGGAGAGGAGAAGGTATTGAAGGTTTTAGTAGGAAGGAGAAATGTAACACCCCAATTTCCCGTCTTAAAAATTTCTTTAAATAAATCATATAAAATCAGAGTACTTCTCAAAAGGAGTGTCACATTTCATCTTAAAAAACCACTTCGATAATAATTTATCAAATTACAAAATATTCAATTAAGCAGCGGAATTCAATAGTCACATCTCATAAATGTCTTGGCTTAAAAGCCAGCAAAAACGTCTCAAATATTAAAGTTTCTACATCACAAAAGTCAACATTTATTCAATCACGATACATAAAGGAATAGACTCCACAAAAGACCCCATCCCGTTACATATCAGAGCAACCCTAACTTCACACATCCTCGCATCATCGCAACTAAGACTGGGTACCTGCACTTGCCCACAAGGCGGCAATTCCAGCAGAAGGGGTGAGATTCACAACAATAATATTAATATATAAATCATAAGTCAAGATTAACAAATCATATATATATATATATCCAACCCATCACATATACTTTGTAGCACATCATAGCATCATCTTAAACATCATCATCACAACATCATATCAAGCATAAACGTCTCAAAACATCATCTCATATATGTCACAATTGACTCGACTAAATGCAACACCTAACGTCTCAACATCATGCATGTGGTACCATATGATTATAGCATTAATATGCTTCACCGTCGCTTTGAGCAAATGCTCCACCGTCGCTTTGAGCATAAAGCTCCACCGTCTCATAAATATGCAGATGCATGGACTCGTCGCTTAACAACTTAATACACCGTCTCAACCGTCATTTACAAATTATAGACTGACACATGCAGTTATAATAATACATGGCAGAACATCAACTCATTATACATACACACTGCAACACATAGCATTATCACAATCACATAATCATCACATTTAAACATCACTTATTTTCAACAACACATCATTTATCAACAGCTCAAGTTAATCATCAGCATTCATCTTTACAGCATACATTTAAGGGTATAAAACCTCACTAACACTACCCAAAAGGCTCCTCTCAAAGTCCTATGCGAAACAGATTCACAAAACAACAAACAGTCCTGAACCAACTAACTCGCCATGGCGAGTACATCTGCTCGCCACAGGCGAGTGCTCACATCAGCTCACTCGCCAAAGGCGAGTTGGGGGCGAGCTGGAGGCGAGAAATACTGGGTGCTTCGGCTTTTTTGACATTTTTCACCAAAATCCTCATTTTTAAGCTCTCCGAATCCAATTTGACCAAACCAACTTCACAGGTCATCTCTATAAATATGAGGGCACTCAAAACCGTCTAAAGTTTGGCAAAAATCCTAAATTTAAGGGTCAAGCTCGCCACGGCGAGCTATACTGCTCGCCTCGCGAGCAACCAAGGGTTACTCGCCACGGCGAGTGATCTGCTCGCCACAAGCGAGCGATCTCAGAACCACTACGGGTTCAGTCCAATTCACACCAAAACCTGCCAATTCTCTCCAATTAAGCTTCTAATTCATCAGCAATATCATCCTAGGGAATAATCTAGGTTCTGTAACACATTCCTACAGCAATGCAACACATTCTCACATCAAATTCATCAAATCCATCATAACCCTAATTCTCAAAACTTCTCACAATTCTCCCCAAACCCTAAGCTAATCTAAACAGATGATTCAAGATTAATACTACTGAAGTTAGGCTCACCCTTACCTGGAAAAAATTGCAGAATTGGAACCTAGCTTCCTCCTTGTTCAACCGTTCTTTCTCTCCAACCAAAAGTCTGATACGCGTTCTCAAAATGTTTCTTTTCTTAACCTACTTCTCTTATATACTCCCTCACAACTTAATTAATTCCCTCTTAACCCACACAACTCTTCTTAATTATAAATATAACCCCATCTCTTAAAATTCTATCTATTTCCACCAAATCTATTTATTCACCAAATAAATATTCATATAAACATCACTTATATTATTTTATTAAACAATAAAATAATAACACGTCACACGTCACATATACGTCACAAATACGTCACATAATCGTCACAAATCACATAATATATAAACATATACCATATCATTTAATAAAATAATTAAATAATTAAAGAGGACGTTACAAGAAAGGTCAGAGACTGTTTTGATGGGTATGACTGAAATCTGAGGGTGGAAGGTAAGGATAAAACAGGGGTAAAAATGGAAAAGCAGAAAAAATTACATTTAAAAAGTTAAAACTGAATTTTTTGCGTTTCCATCAATTTAGTCCTTGTACATGTGGCTTCCTTTTTGACACGTGTACAGGACAACACAACGTGCAGGGAGCGAGCTCAGTATCACTAACGGATCTTTTGGATGGAGGGACCATTTTGATGGATGTGAGAGAAATTTAAGGACAAAATTGATATTTCACAAAATTTGGGGACGATTTTGGATGATGCTTGCAAATTCAAGAACGAAGTTGATGATTCACTCTTATTATAATTATGGTTTTAAGCTACGGTTGTAGTCGCGCTTCAAATTTACATTGAAGTAAAATGCTGGCAAATACAACCAAAATTGTGGTTGAGGTTTCATCGTATAGATCTTTTAAATTATTATATTTATGCTGCAATTATGGTTGTAGACTACAATTTAAAACCACAATTAAAATGAGTATAATTTGGCATTAGGGGTTTGCACAAACAGATTGACCTACCATTAGCATTTTTGAAGTTGGTAGATCACCATAATCTTGAGTGGAGATGTGCTACCTCTAATCTATTTTTTTCTTCTTATATAACCACTCATTTGGTAGATAAAATTTGATCTTTCATAAAAAACATTACACAATCTTTTCATCAATAATTGTTAAGTAGCAACAAACTCGTGCTAAGCACAGGCCCATGCTTCGCACGGGTTAATTTAAAGCGAGGAAAGAAAAAATAAGTTGGGAAAAATCACCTATGTGAAATGGAAAGAAAAAATGATCAAAAATTAAGCGAGTTCATACTCGTATGAAAAAGTTAATTACTAAAAAATGGTAAAAATATTAAAAATAATAAAGATGTCGTTATGAGTCCCGTGTATGATTTGAATAACTGTATTATTTAGTAACTCATTTATCATTTTTTCAAGGTTTTTTATAGTCATATTCCTAAAAGATATAATAACTAATAATCAACAACAATATTAAATATTTTAAATAATTTGAGATCTGCATGTTTCAAGGTCTCTTGTTTGCCTACACTTTGGTTCTTCAAGCTCGAAAGACCTTTTATGCTTGTTGTTTATTTAGTTAGTTCTTAAAACTTGAATTTTGATATCGTGCTGACGGTCAATCCAATAGTTATTCTACGTATATGTTCACTTTTCATTTTTTGTAACTTGGTTTCGCGCTCATATATGATTTCATTGGGTTGCACCCGTGATTAGTGAGTTTTTTTTTAGGGTTGATCAATCTTTTGAAAGTTACTATCTCTCTCTCTCTCTCTCTCTCTCTCTCAACTAAATTGAATCTTTTGTTACAAAAGGGTAAATATATGTTGATGTATCAAAATATTAACATAGGACAAACTTGTATTTTTACATGTCATTAACATTCATAATTAGAGAATAAAATAATAGATTGTAATCCTTTTTTTAAAGATATTGTAAATTGTTTTTAACTCTTTAGATATTTAGAAGTTGAATTATAGGAGAATTTGTAATATCCCGCTCGTCGGTATTGGGATATTACAAGTCAAACGTGTCAAAGGACCAATGTTCATGGGAAGCGAGTATGATGAAGAATGTTTATCAAACGAGAACAGTCAAGCATGAGTTTAGGCATCAGTGTCAGGCTTAACACGATTAAGGCAAAGGGTAAAATGGTAAAAAGCCGCAAGGGCTATTTAAGGCCACAAGGGCCATTTTTTTTCATTTTTTACAACTCTCTCTCTCTAGAAGCAAAAATTAAGATTTGCTCTCCCTTCTATCTATCCCTCACACCTTCTCTCTCTCACCCTCCTTTCATCAAGCTTGCAAACACCTTTCCCTCATGAATTGAGCTCAAGATATGGTATCCTCATGGACTAGGAACAAGTAGAAGCATTGTTTTGGATTGAATTTCAACTCTAATACCATCAAGGAGAAATCATGAAGCTAGGGTTTGGTTTGGAGAGAAGATGGAGTTGGAAGCTTAAGCTTTTTCACAACACAAAATCAATCGGTGAGTTCTATAGATAGAACTCTACACCCTTGGGTTTATGTATGCTAGTGTGAGAATGTTTTATGATAAGTTTTTCATGATTTAATCTTAGTACCCCAAAGCAATTCTTGTTGATTATATGTTAAAATTGCCATGTAAGATGTTTATTAAAGTCAATATATGTTACTGGATGTGTATGGTGCATTGCAGGACTGAGTTGGATGTGGTTTAGGTCAAAAATACAAAATCTGCACTACTGACCCGAAGAAACTCGCCAACACTTAGCTTATGGCGAGTTGGTTCTGCCCTTGCCAACTTTTCTATGGCTTGTTGGCCTGTTAAGGGGCCGTAGTGCATTCTGAAGCCCTTCTTGTATGTTTCCCAACTTTATAACCCCTAAACAACATCTAAGCAATGCACATAACATCAAATGATCCTTGGACTGAAAATCATGGCAATCTTAGCATATACGGTAAGAATGGCACAAGAGAGTTTTAGCATGTTATTCGGGTAGCAATAAACTAAGAATGGGGATAATCATAGAACCTCGACGTAGACCGTCGAGAACTAGAACGATGGCATGAATCCCTAAGTATGTTAAGATATGAGTTGTTGAGTATAAGCTCTTCACTATGAACAAGAATGAATATGCAAGTAAGCAATGACTCACCGCTAAACGAGTAGATCACGGACTCGTGGTGATCATTCATGTAAGATAGCACGCCTCTAGCGTAACATGTATATGAGCATGACCATGTAAGCATATTTACCGCTAATCGGGTAGATCACGGACCCATGGTAAATAACTAAGCAAGTAATAGTATATGTTATCATGTATGAACAAGACTTTAAGCAAGATGTAGGTGTAGTGTCTCTTGTTATCCACGTCAAGGGGATACAAGAGGTTCACGCCAGGGGGACGGGACACACTCCGCAAGGTAGGGTCGCACGACACTGAGGGAGTCCAATGTACCTTAGCTAGGTTTTCATCGGTCATGTATGGGATTGTACTCGGGGTTACTCCACCCGGGGCTCTCTGTAAAATGAATCAAGATAATAATGTTTGTTCAACACTAACCTCTAACCTAATGAATGAATATGACTATGTAGGATAGAATATGATTATGATATGATGTTAGACATGTGTAGGTTATGCATTAGAGCAAGCTATGAAGTTATATTGACGACGATCTTAGGTTTCCATAATTGTCCGGTTTAGGATTGTGTCATGAATAAACATGTTAAGTCTCGATGCGTGTACCGTATCTTGATAGAGAGGTTTTAGGTTCCCTCGACCGCCATGACACGTATGATGTAAAGAAAGAACTATAAGACAAGTTAAGATGAACCAACGACGGATCTAGTATGCACGACCGTCTAAGTATGCAAGCCCCCACACACGTATAATCAACCATCAGGTTGTATTGTAGACACGTGGTGACTATAGGTTTCCCCGAAGTCACCTATAGCCTAGGATTAGGTAGAACTCACTGAGACATTATGTCTCATCCCAATCCTTATTTGTTTCAGATAAACAGGTTGGTATTGCAAGTTCGTAGTCGAATGGATATTTCAGCAAGTGCTCGTTCGTACCCACTGCAGGATGTCATGGATTTTAATGATGTTTTTACTATGTCTTAGACAAGTAGCCTTGTGTTGTGGATGTACGAACGCGTATTGTTGTATAATATATTCATTCGATTGTTTTCAAGTTGTAAATTTTAATGTATCCAGTACTAAAGAAAATGCACATGCTAAACTCTCTAGATACGTTTAGTGTGGGCGTTAAAAAATTTGTTTTTATTGAGATTAAGATTAAGTTTATTTGTTCTTTAAAAAAAGATTAAGTTAGTGTTGTTTTATGATTTATTGAGAGAGTTTGTTTTAATTTGTTTTTAAGGGAGAAAAACTAGGGGAAGATTGAAGCAAAAGACACAAAAGGATATAATTTTGATGATGTGTCAAAAAATTAAGAAGGGATGAGATTGTATTTTTGGTAGACATTAAATTTCATATATAGAGAATAGATGGTTACATATGTTAATTGTTATGTTTTAACAGTGGGATATGTATTTTAATCAAAGTCCAGTCAGTGAGATAGCAAATATTTCCAATGGACTTCATCCTCGAAACACCACTTCCATTATTAAGATATTCACCATTTCTTCGAAATTTATTCTTCAATTGTGTGTAACAAAAATTAAGATTTTATTCTTCAAATAGCCTAATAGAGAAACTCAAAAAATAAGTGTTAAGAAAAGGGTATTACAGGTTTAAACCTGCGCCCAACATATCAAATATCTCTGCAATCTTTTATCTTTTATTGTTTGAGCTAAAATTACTAGACATACCCAAATTAAACTCAATTAAATTAATTTAATTTTTTATTTTTTCATGTGATCCAGCCACTCATCCCTGGCAGTGAGAATAATGTTGTGATTCTTCAAGAAAGTTTCACATCACATGTGGGATCATATGTTATATATGCTCCACGTGATGTTAAATCAATGAATGTTGCAATCAAGGGTCAAGATTCAACAAGAATAGACATTCTCCCTTTAGGTTTACAGTCTGCATCACACATACAGTTTACAATCTAGCCAGGCCTAACCTTCTCCCACCTTTGTATCAGTCATTTTTGTTTCTGTGATGCTGAATACACAAAATCGCTTTTGTAGTTATAGGTTTTCTTCGTTTCTTTGGCACCTCTCTTTCTCGTCCCAATCATCAATATTCTTCCTCTTTTCACTCTCTCTAAACCCATGCAACTTCTTTTTCAATTTCTTTCCTTCTTCATGATTACATGCTTTCCTCTGGAAAAGTTCTCAATTTTTTGAAAATGGGTAAAAAAATGTTATTTTTTTTCGTTTGTGTCATTGTGATGCTTTTAGGTGGTAAATATTACTGACATGAACAAAAGGGGTTACGTGTCGTTGTGAAAGCGTATAGTTGTGTGGGTAAAGTTAAAAAAAAATAAAAAATCTGCTAATGTTCATGTTGTGATTTTCAGCCTCTAAGATTTTCAGCCTCTTTTATTCTACAAAAGCCTATAAAATGAACGAAGAGAAAGCAATCTTATGTAATGTAACGTTGATTTGAACTATGAAATTCTGCAATTTAAATTTAAACAATATGTATAGATGGACAATTATGAGTTGAGAATGAATATGTCAATTTCATGAATTATTCAGAAATTGTCTTGCAAAGGGTGATTATGCGAATTTCAAGAGTCATTCGACAATGTCTTGCAAGGGAGGGAACCTTTAAAATGTGAAGTGAAGGGAAAATCCAAAATTTGCAACTCTAAATTACGCTAAACTCTAAAAGCGATAAATTACGCTAATGATATGACATATCTAAAATCTAGATGTTACATCATTAATTAAATAACCAAGCATGCATAAATAATACATTTTTTCAAACATCGCAGCGGAATAAAATGTCAATACATCGACATTTAATAAAACATCTCCAACAGTCAACCAATATAAATATTAAAATCCAAGTAGCGATATCATAAGTCATACTACATCATCAAATATAACATCATCTCAACAACTAAGTCAACAACAAAAATAGTCATAAGACTCAAACATAACGAAGACATCCTAATCAGAGCCGACACAAACTAGACTCCGAAAAATGCGGTAAACGAGGAAGCTCCACGCTTTCCTCAAGCAACTCACCAAACAACTACTCCTGCACATCGTCTACCCATCCATACGGATAAGGAAGGCGATCAACCACACGACCAACTAAAGAATCCTGGAATATTCTAAACATTTTCCTTGTATAAACTTTTGATGCTTCTTCTTCCATTGGATATAAAGTTTGCAAAAGTGGCTTTGAATTTGTTGTCTTGAAAGTCTTCTCTCTTTCCTTGTTGTAACGGGCATCAAGGGCTTTATCATATTGTGTCACAAACTTGCTCAATGGAGTACTTGAATTCAAGAAGTCCTTAAAAAATTTATTCATACTTTCACTTCTTTGGGTGGTAGACATTCCAGCACAAAAATTATTACGTACATAAGCAGGAATCCATTTTTCTCGAATAGAGTATATCTTCTTTAGCCATTGATTATCTTGCAACCCATATGTTTCTATTATTTCTTCCCATTCATAATCAAATTCTTCTACATTCGTACATTGGTGAATGCACTTGTAAAATTGATTTTTTAAATTCACTATGTTCGTGATAGACATGATTCAAGTACTCTAATTGGAAAAAAATGAAAAAGAACTTGAAAGTCATTTTTAGCGGTATAAACATTAACATAAATCCATTTGTAACTTCAATAACAGGCCTAAATTTAAAGATTCGACATGAAAATTTGTTTTTGTTTCTTTATTCAGCATGAATTTTTTATGGATTGTGGAAACCCTTATTTGATAGGTTTGTCGCTTTCAACGTGTCTATTTATCTTATAGGTTTAAAACACCATCTTTTGGTCATATAAATGTTACAGGGCTTAATGCCAACATATGGTTTGAGTGCTACGCAAATAGAACGAGAAAGACCGTTTCTAAGATTTTAGTGGCCTAAAGCGAACCTACAATTTGGGTCCTAACTAATAAATTATATAAACATCAAACTTAATACAAAAATCTAAGCAATTTTTTTAGGGCCTCATAGACCCCCTAATGAAAAATTTAGAGCCTAAATTTCACACTTATTTTTTGGGGCCTAGGACGGTCGCCCTCTTCGCCCTGACTAAGATACGGTCTTGAGAACGAGGTCAGAGCTCGGAGAAGTACGATGTTGGTGGATAGCCGCAAAAGAAGTTTATACCAACTTTACAACATGTTTGGTGCGGTGTTCAATATCGATTATGATGAATCATTTCTCTAGCAAGGGCAGTATCGTGATTCATGATTGTGTAATTATACATGCACGACAGAAAGTTTATAGTAATTGCTATTTTTTTTTTAAACATCATGTTAACAATGTAAAGTGTAGTCAGTACCCTAGTTATAATGAAGCAATCGAGAAATATGTATAGCTGGTAACCAGGAACTGTGATTTTCTCTTACCATTTCTCTCACCTTTCAATCGATGCTGCCCTTGGCAGAGAAATAATTCATCATAATCAATATTGAACACCGCACCAAACATGTTGTAAAGCTGGTATAAACTTCTTATGCGGTTATCCACCAGCATCGTACTGTCCCGAGCTCTAATCTCGTTCTGAGGGCCGTATCTGAGTCAGGGCGAAGAAGGCGACCATCCTAGGGCCTAAAAAATAAGTACGAAATTTAGGATCTAAATTTTTTATTAGGGGGTCTATGAGGCCCAAAAAAAATTGCTTAGTTTTTGTATCAAGTTTGATGTTGGTTCGCTTTAGTTTTTGTATCAAATAATAAGTACGAAATTTAGTTTTTGTATCAAATTGTTGGTTCGCTTTACGCCACTAAAATCTTTGAAACAACCCTGCTCGTTCTATATGCGTGGCACTCAGACCATATGTTGGCATTAAGCCTAGTAACATTTATATGACCAAAAGATGGTGTTTTAAACCTAAAAGATAAATAGACAGGTTGAAAACAACAAACCTATCGAATAAGGATTTCCCCAATCCATCAAAAGTTCATGCTCAATCAAGAAACAAATGAATTTTTGTTAATGTTCATACTGCTAATATTGACTTTTCAATTTTTTTTCCTATAAAAGGTTGATTATAAGTAAGTGTTAAAAGTACTTGTTGATCGTTTTGGTTTTCATTATTTCTACTTTTATTTTCATAATTAGAATTAGACAATGTATAGTACTAAATTATTATTTTTTTTGAAAACTCGGTATCTGATCCCAGGACCGACTAATCCGAGGGGACCAATCCCAACGCCCACTTGTGGGGGACCCCTTTCTAAGTGAGAGCAAAACTCTGTATGGACTTGCCCACCGAAATTGGCACCAGAGGGAATCGAACCTGAGACCTTGAGAGGAGCACACTCCAAGATCCCAAGCCAACCACAAGGCCAACCCCAAAAGGGTTATTGTACTAAATTAATTGATGTCAATGTTTACACTTTTTTATCTATACTAATATTTACACAGCTATCTAACGGCTTATGTTATTTTCATTGTCACAATCGATTTTATTTTTCATCAAGGGGAAAATAAAATAACTAAGCAATCTATTGTCTAAAAGATATCGTGAACTTAGCTTAGTTGGTAGATACAATGCATAATATATGCAAATTCTAGGGTTCAAACCCCAGCCACCACAACAAAAAAAAGCTGTTGTCTAAATGCATCAAAGATATCCTCAAGCAGAGTGATATTTAATTGAGAAGGATGAGACATCTATATCTTTAAGAAATAAACATTGTGAGCACCAAAGTAGGTCAAATAGTAAGCACATTCATTGTTTTCTCTCAAAGTATGATTAAAGGAGACCACCCAAGAAAGAGAAGAAAGCCACTTAACGAGAGAGAGCAAGTTTGCATCAGGATGAAAGTCATTCTTATTAGTATCCGCAATAATATCCAAAATTGTTCGAGAGTAAGATTCCATGATGTGTCACAATCGAATTCTTTTCAGTACGCAAATCTACCCTAAAAAAAGTAAACGCAAATCTAATAGTTTTCAACTGGTCATATCTGGTATTAACCTTTAACAATAAAAAGTATAAAATTGACCCACAAACCAACCTATTTCACTTTTGTAATAAAAATAGTAGACAAATTGAGGTTGCCAAGCATGTTTTGTTTAGAAGAGGATGCCATTCATGTTTGAATTATAACTAATGTAGTTAAATAAAAATCAATGTTATTTTATTTGCCCCTTTTTTTATAGTATTTCTAACATTTATCACCACATAACTATAAATTATATTTATTTTTATAAAAAAATACAACTTGTATTTATTTTATAAAGATAGAGTACAACATGTATTTAGGTTACAACATAAATAGCCTGCAAATATCTTTTTAGTATTGAATGTAAGGTCCGGCGGTTCAAACCCCGGCTACCACAAAAAAAGGTTACAATGGACCACTGAATTGGTGTTCCTTAACGCAATATCTAACAATAGTTTATCACAACAACAACAACATCAGCAACAACAGAATGCAACAACCTTGTGATGACATTTTTCAAAATTCATCTTTAGCTATCTTAGCTTTTTTGTTAGCCAAATCCTTATGTTGCACAATATATCCTGGGACGGTGTCTCGCTTAACCTTTGGGGATGAGAAATCAAAATCCGAAGCAGATACACCACTTGGTTGTGGGTGATCTTTAAGATATGCTTCTATATCTTTGCTGGATCTCAGTTTTTTACCTGTAGGTGTGTAGTAGTAACAGTCCAATTTAGAGTAATCCTTTCTAAGCACCAAGGTTCTCTTGAAACCTTGTGGAGTCTTTGGAATGTTAGGCTTGTAAATGACCCATGTCCGAGAAGAATCATATTCGATATCAGCAGGATCATCACAGCTACAGTTATCCTTTTTGGTACAATCAAAAGGCTCTCGATTGATTTTATGAAGGATCTCCTCAAACTCCTCCTGTGTATCAACCACTCTCCATTTCACGCAAAGTTTGCATTGTACCGCATATACATCAATAAAACCCTGGGTCATCACTTGTCGCTGTCACAATAATTCACCATCAGTTTATAAAGCAGCAGAAGATCATATCTTAGATTAAAACCAATAAAGACTTACTAATCCATACTATTAAGAATGACACACTACACCTTATAAGCTGGTTTAAGGATTAGTTAGACTCGATATAAAAACCTAATATGATATCAGAGTCTATCCTGTCAGGTTACCCACCAAATTATCCATGCAAGACTTAAACATGGTATTTCCTCTTCCAACTGTTGCGCTTTACAAAGCCCTCTGATTTGTCCAGATAATCCGAACGTACAAAAAAAACCTTTTTTTATTCGTACAATTTTGAAATCCAAACAAATCAAAGGGTTGGAAGAGAAACAATTTCACAACAAATATGAAAATTTTCATTCAAGTCAACATTTATTGCAGATCTGATATTAACCACCCACACTTAAAAATAACATAAATCTGCACACGCAAAAAAAAAAAAACATTTATTCTAGTTTCTCACAAGATCCAGTTGAAAGACAAATATGCACACGCAAAAAAACTTTTTTTCTTACGCCCCTAGGGTTCGGAATTATATTCAAAAGCACCTATAATTAGAGGATCGAAATCCTTCCGATTTAATTAAAAATTAACTATAAACCCTAAAACGAAAAAAGAACGGCATCCTAAAAGAGTTAACAAGAATGGATCAAGAAAAATAGTTGAAAATTAAGGGATGACAAAACCCTAAAGAAATAAATAAAGAGGAATCGAGTGTTGAAATTAATAGTTAGTAACACTACCTTGCTAGAAGAACTTGGAGTTTTGGAGCCTGACATTGATTCAACAAACAAATTTCCCTCTCGCTCTAATTGAGATAGTGTTTAATTAGATTTTTGGATTATTGAATGTAATAATATTTGATTGCTTTAAAAACTATGGTTAATTATATTTTTGGTCCCTATAAATATACCAACTTTTCATTTTAGTCTCTCTAAAATTTTCCTTCAACTTTTAGTCCCTATAAAATTTTCCATCTTCACTTTTGGTCCCTCTTTTAAAGTTAATTTTAGTATTTTTTTTTTTAATGAAATTGTGCAGATATGTGTACAATATTCTAAAAATCATTCCCAAAAAAAATTAGAATTTTTTATCAAAACATAAATTAAATATAAATTTTTAACAGTAAAAAATATAAAAATTCATATTAAAATCATGTTTTGTTAAAAAAATTCTAATTTTTTTTTGGGAGAGATTCTTATAATATTATGAATTTTTCTGCAAAATTTTATTCAAAAATATGAATTCTAAATATGAGTTTACTTTAAAAGAGGGATTAAAAGTGAAGATGGAAAATTTTATAGGGACTAAAAGTTAAAGGAAAATTTTAGAGGGACTAAAACGAAAATTGGTATATTTATAGGCACAAAATTCCATAGGCAATAACTTTTCGAAAGAATTTTACCAAAAACTTTTTGACCAAAAAAAGAGAGGAAAAGAAGGTTGTCACAAAAGTTATCGCAAATTAATGGTACAAATATCATTACTCTTAGATTGTCGGCGTCATTAATAAAGATAAGAATTTATATTCTATTTGATATATTTTGTTCGATTTATTATATTTGCAATTCATAAACATCTAGTTTATATTCTTCTCATCAACGTCAACATTTCATAGAAAAACTGTTCATAATTTACAAAGCATTGGCGAAATAAAAAGAGTGAAAAGGAGAGTCACAATTTTTTAAATCTTATTTGTGATCAAAGCACGTTATATCAACCCATATGTGACCAAACATATTTAACATAGAAAGAAAAATTTGTTCCGGACCGGTCAAAGACCTAGTAATGACACTCTGTCATTACTAGTTTGGTAGACATTTTTCATGTAAATTTTAGGGTAGTTCATCAAGAAAATGGGAGCTAAAAGCACAAAAATGGAAGATTTCGGATTTCCAGCAAAGTCCAATCGGACCCCGAATTTGAACATTCGGGCCCCGAAGTCCAGCCACCAGAAGAGCAGTTTGATTCGTTAAAAATGGGGCCCCGAATTAGACCATTCGGGCCCCGATTTTGACAGACTAGGGACATGTTTTTGTTAGCTCGGGCATCGAATTTTGGGGTTCGGGGGCCGATTTTGACAATCCTATATATAGCAAAGTCTGTTTTCAAAATAAGGGTTCACGATTTTAGAGAGAAAAGGCATATTTGGAGCGGAGGCTTTGTAAATTTGGTGGGAGACCTTCACAACTCATAGTCAATCATCCGATACATGTATGAATCCTTGTTTTTTATGTGAGTTATCTTGTACTTTAGCTATGAGTAACTAATCTTCTTGTGATTGAGACTGAGATGAATTTTATGTAACCCTATAGGAATATTAATTTGTTGAACTCCTTTGAATATAATGAAAGTCTAGTTTTAATTCATATTACTTTATGTTTAATGCTTTTTGTATGTTTATCATTGACTACTAACCATAGCTTTATGAATTTGCAAATTGATCTTAGAGATTGAATGACCACTAACCCTGGCTTTTCACTCTGATCTAGGTAATAAGTTTAATCTAAGTAATCAAGCTAGAGATAGATCATTACTAGGTTATGACATAGGGATTAACGTTCTGTTAAAACCTCCAACGGTTTCGAATTCACTTAAGAGATTAAGGGGTTGTCACTTGCGGGGAGAATTCTAGGTCAAGAGATTGGGTAGAATTACTTTGTTAATCTGTCGTTATGCTAGATAATCATTGATTGAACTAGGAGTGCAAATTACCATGGGATAACGTTAGAGGATTCGAAAGTCTTGGTCATACTTCTCTCTAATTTTCTAAACCAAACTTTTATTGCTTTTATTCCATTTATTTTATAAAAACCAATCCAACTATACATTTTATATATCCTTTATTATAACGAATTTGCTAAGTAGAAGGTAACAACGGTCCTCGTGGATTCGATCTTATTTATTACTTCGATAGTTTTGGTTCACTTGCCAAATATCTATCAATTTTTTGGCGCCGTTGCTGGAGACTGTTGAATTATTTCAACTTGGTAATTTCGTTATTATTTAGGATTTCTGTCATTTACATTTTTGTTTGTATATAAAAAAAATTGATTTTTTTTTCATTTGATCCCTTCATGTTTATCTCATTGTACTTTGCTGCTAAAAAGTTTATCCAAGTTTTGCAGCTATGATAGACTGGTTAGTAGACAGGATACGCCTTTATGACATAGAAGAGATTATGACGTTGCAGTATGAAAAATATATTCTATCTCGGAAGATAAAAAACTGCGACGATGAAATCTCAAGATTAAATACTATATGTGATCTTTACAAGGCAAATCATCACAGTAGTGATTGTGAAGGGAAGAAAGAGGCGATCAACATTGATTACGATACTCAACTTCAAAATATTTTAGATGATTTCTTGATGTCAAGTCAAGTTCCATTTGAGAAATTTGAAGTTCAATGTGGTAATCTTGTTGAGAAAGCATATGAGTCTCAGCAAAAGTTGGTCGAGATGGAGACTGAGTGTCAAGCTATTGTGGTGGTCGACAATCCACTAGTGATGAGTGTTGGTCTCTACCTGAAGTCTCAGCTAATGGTGTCTGAAAAACTCACTCATGTGCAAATAAATACATATCCTTCTTCAAGGTGGGAGAGCTTAAATGCCAAAGCTTTAACTGTGAGTGCATGGGAGTATCTGATTCTTTAAGCCAAATTCATGGAATTCCTACCAAACAAGATGAAGAAGAAGGATGACATATTTTTTCTATCATTTTTGTCACCTTGACAGTGGTTGAAGCGTCAAGCTTGATGACGTAAAAAGAAGCGCTTGATGGGAGGAAACCCATCCTTTTTCCTGCTTTCTTATTTGTTTTTGTCATTTCCTTTTGTATGGAGTCAAACTTGAGAAGTGTCTGGATTATGATTTTGTGATTCCCCTGTTTTGTAATGCATCTGTGCTTGTTTATTATTAATGAATTGACTTTTCTTGAAATTTACCAGTTCAGTAACAAAGATTCCATCAACGGTTTGTCAAAATTTCAAAGGAGGTAATGCTTGCATGATTCTATAAGGGAAGTGTACGGCACAAAAGATGCTTAGGTAGCCACAACTTCAAGAAACCTCAGCTTGTAAGGTTTTGGCCTAAATTTATTTTTCAATTTTTACAAACATGAGTGTTTCCATGTGGATGCTATTTCTAGGATTTGCTATTTTTCTTTGTAATTGATTGGTCATATATTGTACACACTAAGGCAAATTGCTTGTACCTTGAGCCTTTGTAGCCCACCTTTGTTTATATTGAATTATCCTTTGATTAAACCAAGTTGAGCCACTAGGATTTAGACCCCTTGTTTCGGTGACTAACCACATTACAAGCCTAGAGACCTTAAGAATACAACCCAAAGTTTTGTTGGAGTTAGGCATGTGTTTGTGTGTTGATATGAAAAAGTTCAAGTTTTGGGTTGCTCATGGAACTAGCAACATTCTAAGTTTGGGGTAGGGGTAGTACTAGAGAAAAGAAAAATAAAATAAAATAAAAATCACTTTGTGCTAAAAAAAAGGAGAATAAGCATGATAAAATAAGCTGGATTGTCAAAATTTTGCAACTAAAAAAAATGATATAACATGCTTTAAGTAAAAAGAAAGTGATCAGTTATTCCATTCAGTTAAAAATTCTCTAGCCCCTTGATAAAAAAAAATTGTGGTGTGTGGTGTGCTATCGCCTAGTAGGATGATACTTAACTCCATTGTTTTCTTAAACCTACTTTTCAAATGATCCCACCTCTAACCTAAGCCCCGTTATAACCTAAAAAGTCCTTAAAAGTGTGTGCATAATATTCACTTTGATTGATTCTTAGATTTTTTTCCAAATTTTGGTAATATAGTAGTCTCACATGTCGACCGAGCGAACCCTGTTATATTTCAATGTTGTTGCGAGAAGTTGTGGAACGGATGCATTACCAAGCAAGTTAGCTCATCATTTGCTAACTAGGGTGATGAACTTTTGACATGATCATTGGTGGAGTAAGTGTTATTTTACTGTTATTTTTCATTTTAAGTTTGTTCCTTGAGGACAAGTAATGATGCAAGTTTGGGGTTGTGATGACACTATGTCATTACTAGTTTGGTAGACATTTTTCATGTAATTTTTAGGGTAGTTCATCAAGAAAATGGGAGCTGAAAGCACAAAAAATGGAAGATTTTGGATTTCTAACAAAGTCGAAATCGGGCCCCGAATTTGCGCATCCGAGCCCCGAATTCCAGCCACCAGAAGAGCAGTTTGATTCGTAAAAAATTGGGCCCCGAATTAGACCATTCGGGCCCCGATTTTGACAGACTGGGGACACGTTTTTGTTAGCTCGGGCACCGAATTTTGGGGTTTGGGGGCCGATTTTGACAGTCCTATATATAGAAAAGTCTGTTTTTCTAAATAAGGGTTCACGATTTTAGAGAGAAAAGGCATATTTGGAGCGGAGGCTTTGTAGATTTGGTGACATACCATCATGAAGGTGGGAAAAAACACAAGAAGGGGGGGGGGGGGGGGGGGGGGGGGTTGAATTGAATTGTAGTCATAGTGTATAGCAGCTCCAGAACTAGAACCACAGCCAGAGCCAAAACTAGAAGCATCTTCCCCAGACATGTTTTTCTCCGATCGTTCACTATAACACGGTTAAGTGGTAGCTACAGAGCCGAAGCTCTAAAACCAACTGAAGGTGGGAAAAAATGTAACGCTCTGATTTCCATTCTATTATTTTTAGTTGCTTTGAATATTTTATTTGAATTTTAATTGATTATGTGAATATATGGTGTGTTGTTATTTGTTATATAATTATTTGTGTTATTTGATAATATAGGAGAAATATTAATTATTTAGAATTAGTAGAAATAAGTTAGAAATAATATTTATTGGAGTTTTGAGGGGTTAATGAGAATTAATAAGAATTAGTAGGGAGATTAATTTGGAATTTAAGGAAAGTTAAGGAAATAGAGGGAGTTACACTTTGAGTGGAATAGGAAAGAAAGTCAGTAAGACAGAAACATTTTTCACGTATAAGCAAAACCAGAGTTTTTGGAGAAAGGGAGAAGAGCCAAGAGGGAACCTGATTCTGTAAGCTTTGTTCATCTAAATTCAGGTAAGGGTGAGATTATCTTTCAATAATAATGGATTGTACAACTTTGATTTTGAATTTAACATGGAATTTGTGGAAAATTATGAAAATTGGGATTTAGGGTTAGAGTGTGATTATGGGGGGATGAAAGTGTAGATTGTACTGTATTGATGTTAGAATGCAATCATGTTATAGGCAGAACTTTATTACATTTCTGTGGATTGTTTTGGGGTTAAGAATTGAGAAAAATGGGATTTTTGGGTGAGAACTGCGTACTGCCCGTGCTGACATTCATCGCTCGCCGCGGCGAGCAGCATGACTCGCCATGGGGAGTGAGCAATGTTCTTAGCTTGCCTCGCAAGCAAAACCACTCGCCACGGCGAGTAGGGCCTTAGAAAAATGTGATTTTTGAAATGTTGTTATAAGGTGTGGGATTGGTAGCTTTGTGTACCTTAATATTTTTAGAGATGACTGGGACAATTTTCAGATTATAAAGATGATTAGTGAGCTTAAAAATGAAGTTTTGGTGAGAAAAATGTCAAAAAGGCCGAGAGCTCCCAGTTCTACTCGCTCCCAGCTCGCCCCTAGCTCGCCTAAGGCGAGTAGCCATCCTTTGAACACACCATGGCGAGTAGATGTACTCGCCGAGGCGAGTAGCCCTGTATCAGAAGTGAGTTTCTATGTTTGATTACTTGGTTGATTAATTTTGGTTGGCAATAATAACATGGTTGTTGGTGTAATTGTACATGTCTATTTGATGTTATTGAACTTAGTTTCAAAGGTTGGAGTTTGTTGAAATATGAGTCATACCTCGTATATGCATTTGTTGAGTTGTTGTTGTGTCGTCCAAGTTGGGGAGTGTGTCTTAAATGATTTAGGCACAATTGTTGTTGTCATAGTAGCTGTTGTTGTTGTTGTTGGTTGTATGCTGATATACACCATTGAGTTCATTTTATACTCATATGCATTTGTTGGGGGCTTATTGCCCTGGAATGCTAGTCATTCACCCGTTGAGGGCTTATGCCCTGGAACGCTTTATCGTTCACCCGTTGAGGGCTTATGCCCTGGGATGCTTTAACCATCCAACTGTTGAGGTCTCATGCCCTGGAATGCTTGTCATTCAACGCGCGTAAAATGGTACCACATGCATATTGCATTTGTTGTTGTCGTCGGTGCATTCGTCGGAGTCGTTGTTGTTAGTCGAGTTGAAGGTGATGTTGATGTTGTTAATTTATTATAAAAGATGCTTATTGAATTACTTGTTAATGTTAGGGTGTTAGATTCTTTGATAAGTTATACTTCTATTATTTATTGTTTGAGAATCTCACCCCTTCTGTTGGAATTGCCGCCTTGTGGGTAAGTGCAGGTAACGAGGACTAGTAGGATGTCGGCTCAAGTGTCTAGGGCTCTGATACGTAACGGGATGGGATTATTGTTGTTTAATACTTTCATTCCTTATGTATCATTTGTTGAACCATGATGTTGGAGATTTATTATCATTGAATAATTTTCATTATGTTAAGGCCTTTGTGCCAAGGATTTGGTTGTAGTATGTTGTTGATGAATTTGAATTAAAGATTTCCGCTGCCGAATTTTATAAAGATGCTTTGTTGGTATTTGAATAGTTTTATATTCTATTTAAATAAATTTTGAAAAGTTGTGTGACATGCCCGTATTTGTTGAACTCTGATTTTTATTTATATTATTATGTTGTTTTGGGAAACGGGGTGTTACAAAAAACACAAGGGGGGGGGGGGGGGGGTGAATTGTGTTTTCAAAAACTTTACTTTCTCACAAAAACAACAACTGTTCTCAAGATCAGAGTCTGATAGAGTTCAGAGTCTTAGTGTAGCGGATAGAGAGAAGAGTGCAGAAAATGAAAGAAGAACACAAGCAATTTATACAGGTTCCTTCCACAATCCGGAAGTAGTCATGTCCCCCTTGCACTTCCAAGGAGAGTTTCACTATAATGTAATATCAAATTACAAGTTACTCAAACACACAAGTAAGAGACTTCCTTTGCTCAATCACACAAGAAAGAGACTTCTATGCTCAAGGACAACTCCCAAGAGACTCCTTTGCTCAATCACACAAGAAAGAGACTTTTCTAAACAATTACAAAGAATTTAAAAGAGTTTTGAATACTTGATATACAATCAGAGGTATTCACAAAACAATACGAACAGAACAGACTCTGTTTTTCTAGACACTTAGAAATTCTAAGATATGAACTTTTGTAAGAATTATCTAAGTTATTGATAAGCAATGTTTTCGACTTTGAGAGAATATGAATAACAATCTTAGCACAAGCCTTGTTCGTGTATATGTATCTGTGTTCTTCAAGTCTTTATCCCTATTTATAGAGGATTTGAGAGACGTTGGGAACCAGTCAGCTCATCAACTTGTCTTGACTGAAGCTTTGATTCTTCACCATTGATCTTTTGCCTGATTTGAAGATTGTCCTATGAAAAACAATTTCAAATCCATTCCAATAAGGAAGGAACAATGTCTGCGAATATTGTTGTTATTCTTGTCTTGTATAGGAGACACAATGCAGAGATGGTGGTTGCAGAGACATGCGCAGACTTAGTGGTTGTACACTTCGTACACAGTACTTTGTCAACGCTCTTCTGATGAACTTGCTTCTGGAGAACTCGCTTCTGATGACGTCATCTTCAGGAGCGCTTTCTTCAGACGTACTATGCTTCTGATGATATCTTTTCCAAGAGTGTAACACCCCGTTTCCCAAATAACATAATAATATCAACAATATAATTTAGGTTCCCCTTAAATAACAACACCGACAACAACGCCACTTGTGGTGACACCTCACCAACAACAACTCACACCTTAAACTTCTAATGTTAGACTCCATTAACGACTAATGCATTATGCAAATGTGGTACCATCTACGCGCGTTGAATGCTAAGCATTCAGGGGCATAAGCCCCCACCAAAATGGATGATTAAAGCATCCCAGGGCATAAGCCCTCACCAAAGTGAATGACTAGCATTCCAGGGCATGAGCCCTCACCAGTTGAATGTATAAACATTCCGGGGCATGAGCCCCCACCAATGCAAATGAGTTATGAGACTCAAGAAGTATATCTACATACAACCATACGACAAAATAGTGGTGCATTTTCACCATGCAACCAACGACAACACCAACTAGGACACCTCCCCAACTAGACTCAACCACACCACAACACCATGAACAATTTCAAACTTAGCAAAGTATATTTTATTTCATGTAAACATACATAATTCCATCATATTCAACAACAATAGCAACATATACATTAATCAATTACATTCATATCAAAGTCCAAAACATCCTTCAAAAGCAACCAAGTTTGATCAATAAGACATAAGCTAAATACTCATAAAACACCTCAATTGAACCTCTAATACTTAAGTTTGAAGTTTGGGAACTAACCATAGGTTTTCGGACTAACTTGGGATAAGTTATACTAAGTTTTCTTAAAGTTTTCCTCAAGACCTACTTGGAGTATTTTCATCATAACTCAAAATCTACAAATCATTTTCAAGCCCAACCAACGCCATTAGAAAGCTAACTTAATTACCTACAACTTTCATGTTTACACCAAAAGCTAGTTCAAAGCAGAAATGGGTGAAAAATAGTGAAATATGAAGGATCTGGTTCACAAAAATCGTGTCACGATTGTGGAAATCGCGGCGCGTTTTTACGTCCAGAACCACTTAGCATTTTGCCATCAAAATCGCGTTATGGCTGCAAAAATCGCGGCACGGTTTGACAGTATCAGGTCAAAAAAACAGCTTTTTCAAAAATGCGATTTCAGCATGGTTTTACCCCAAAAATCCCAACTTTGATCCCCTTATCACCCAAAATGAATTGTTACATTGTTTATGGGTTCATTATACAACAAAATATCAGAAACATCTCATGGAAACATCATCAACAACATAAAACAACATCATAGAGCAATTTATCATGTTCTTAAACCTAATTCCAAAAACCACCATTTTCAATCCAATTTTCATGAAATCACATATGTATATATTAACCAATGAATTGCTAGCCCACCCTTACCTTAATTCAGCAAAATCTACAGCAATTCCTAGCAATTCCCCTTGGCTCTTGGCTCTTCTCACTTTCTCCCAAAAAGTCTGTTTTTCTTTCTTACTGATACGTATTCTGTTTCTCCTATTTCCTTTACTGACTATTCCTTTCCTACTCTTTCCACCCAAAGCATAACCTCCTTTTACTCTTTACTCTCCCACTAAATTATATTAAACTCTCCTTAATTCTAATTATTTCTATTAAATCCCTTAATTCAACTATAAAAATATTATTTCTCCTATTTTCATAAAACACTACAAATAATTATAATAAATAATAACACACCAAATATCTCATATATCATTTATAAATTCAAGTAAAACACACCAAGCACACCAAAATCAATTAAAAAATCACCACAAATCATAAAATAGAATTTAGAGTGTTACAAAGAGCGCTTTCAATCAGATGCTCTTCAAGCTTCAATTTAAATTCCTTTGCTCTTTAATTCATTCAGTCAGAACCTCTTATGAATAAATCTTTGATAATGGTCCTGTACACTTGAATAAACTTTTAGCATATCCAATTGATAATTTTAATACCTTGTTATCATCAAAACTTAAGTGGTATAGTTGCAAAACACCCTTTGTTCCAACAATCTCCCCCTTTTTGATGATGACAAACACAAGTATTTAAAAAGATCAAATGTTGTTAACTTAATTAACAAGTTGACTTTGGGGTTCTGAGGTTTGTAAGCTCTGACTCCCCTTGAGTCTGATATTCTTTAAGGTGAGGTTTGTAAGCTCCCCCTAAGTCCTATCCAAGTTAATTAAATTCACTTTAATCAGTAATAATTACGTAATATACAGATGAGATAAAATAAGATTCTCAAAAATAAAAACTGTTAGAATTTTTATTTTCACTTGGGCTCAGATTCTTTGTTAAATACTTCTTCTACTCCGCCTTTTGTCAGTAATCAAAAAGAACTAAAACTGATAGAAGTAAAGACAAAGATATAAACACTGCAACTGAAGAAACTGATATATTAAAAAGACAGCCAAAAAATACAAAGATAATTTCAGAAGCAAGGATAAATAAAACACATGACAAAAGAAACAAGGTGTGCAATCTAAGGGTTGGGTTGAGGTTGTTGCTGATGGATTAGAGCCATCAAGTGCGGAATATCTTCAGATTGCTTCTGAACAGTTTCTTCAAGAGCCAACTGCCTCTGAAGAAGATATTCTTCCCTAGCCTTAGATTCCTCTTGTTGCCTCAGCACCTTTTGCTTCAGCATCTTGAACACCTTTGATTCCCTTGAAACATATTCTGATTCAGCATAGAAGGGTGCATTGGTTAGGTACAGAAGCTTGCTTGTGGGTTGCGTAGATAAGTGCAGATTATGCAGATGACGCCTCATTGCATGAGCTTGAATGTGACAGCACTTCTTAGCAACTGCATCTATTATATCACAAGCTTTGTTTTTCATAGAAGACCACTGATCCTCATAGGCAACAGGTAGAGTAGGAGTTCTTCAGAGGAGTACGAGAGTCTGCATTTCCTCATGAAGTTCTACCAGCTGATCTTCAAGATAATCAGATTCCATAATGTTTACAAGTGGTTGGTCAGGGATCTGAATTTGAGATGAAGATGAGGGTTGGTCAGAAGCACCAGGGTTCAAGTTTTGTGTTGGTTCAGAATTTGGAATAGACACAGAAGGTTCAGACTCTATCACTTGGACAGATTCCTCAACCACTGTCTCCATTACAGATTTTGGAATGGTTTTATCTTGTGTTTTGGTTGTGATTGTTTGAGGGGGGTTTTCAGATGCCATTTGTTGTTGATATTCAGGAAGTTCTCCTGAATAGTGACTTTCTAGGTTAGAAATCACATATTGTTCAAAGATTTGGTTGTGTGGTGATGATGTTGATTGTTGTTGTTGTTTGTTAGTGGGTGAGTCTGAGTGAGATAGGTCAGCAGTTGATGGCTCTTCAGTACCTGCATGCTCTTCAGCAGCAGTTGTTGAACCAACAACTTTTGAACTATCTCTGGTTGGTGATTGATTTGAGATTGATGAAGATGGAATAGATTCACCTGCTGGTATCATGTTAAGAGGTTTGATGATAGGGGGTTGAAAAGGATGATCAGCAGGAAGTCTGTTGCAAATATCAATTCTCTTTTGAGATAAATCCCCTATACTCTTAAGTATATCAGGATGCACAGGCTTGAATGGTTTGGTTTTGGGAGAGAGTTTTGGTTTTGATGAAGTTTTGGATTTTGGGGTAAGTTTGGATTTTGGTGAAGGTTTGGATAATTTGTATTTCTGACTTAGAGGTACGTTATCTAATTCAGAGTCTGTTGATGATGAAGGTGAGATAATGATTTGGGGGTCTGGAATCTGATCTACCTTTGCAGATTGAGGAACTTCTGAAGCAGCAGCCTCTGATACAGCAGCTTCTGATATAGCAGCTTTTGATACAGTAGGCTTTGGAACAGAGCCTGAAGCACCAGCTTCTGGTGTTCCTAGAGCCTTTTTCAGAACCTCCTTAGCTCCCTTCACAGCTTTTTCCTCAACTTTACTAGCAATCTCTTGAACCTTAGCAATCTTTTCAACAAAGAATTGATCATAGTTTTCTAGACCCATTGCTTTAAGTTGTTCATCCCTTTCCAACTTATACTGAGCTGCCTTCCTTTTCTTTTTAGCCATCAGGTTATCAGAATATTCTTGACACCTTTTAGCCATCTCAGGAGTCATAGTAAACATTGGACTTACAATCTCCTCTCCAGCTTGCCTTTTGATTGGCCTTTCCTCTCCTGCTTCTTCTCTTGCTTCTATTTCTTCCAGAGCTAATTTAGCTGCTTCCATGGTGATTGAAGAATCTCCTTTTCCTCTTTTTCTTTTAGGCTTAGGAGCAGCCACACTATCGTAGTTTGTTGCTTCAGACTTAGCAACTTTTGGCTTTCTGGCCAAAGTGACAGCAGCTCTTTGAGAATCATCCTCAGATTCCTTGGCATATGCAGCTAGATATCCAGTCAGAGCTTAAGGATTATCTTCTTTTAAAATAGAAGGAAAATCCCTCAAAGATTTTGATGGTGCTGAAGATTCTTTCAGGTCCTTCTCACTAGGAGAGACTTTCTTGATGATATTCATATGCTGCAAGGTTTTGCCATTTATCATCTTTCCAGTGGCAATCCCAAGAACTCTGTCTGAGACAAGGTTGAACTTGTCCAGAGTCTTCAGCAAACCTCCTTGACAAAAAATTTTAGAAAGCAGTCTTGCACAGGGAACTTGCTTCCTTTTTCCTTTAGATCCTTCTTTGATAGCCCAGCACAAGTGATGCATGAGGTATCTTGGAGGATTAATAGCTTGATATGCAGCCAAGAAATACAACGCCAATTTGTGGTCCAGATTGGGTTGATCAGCACTTCCTCCCTTCTGAAAGAAACATTCATTGACAATCTTCAGAAGCATCCCATGCTTAACATCCATGTCCACCAACTTGGTTGCTGGATTTCCTTTCAACAGCAAGTTGGTGTAGCTTTCCAACAGAGCATCCTTCTTGCTAACATTCCATAGAAATCTTCCTTCATGAGCCATTCTGCAAGCTCTTGCAATCACTCCTTCTGTGATAGATATTGGAATACCCTGAAGGGGAGAAAAACACAAGAAGGGGGGGTTGAATTGTGTTTTCAAATCATCGTTTTCTCTTTGAAACTCAGAACACGAATGATCAGAAGCAGATTAGACAGCTTCTGAAGATACTGTTCAGGAGCGTATGCAGCGGAAAGATGAACAGAGAGAAAAGAGAAAAAGCAGGACACAAGCAATTTATACAGGTTCCTTCCACAAACCGGAAGTAGTCCTGTCCCCCTTGCACTTCCAAGGAGAGTTCACTAAAGTAATATCTGATTACAAATGCTCAAGCACACAAGCAAGAGACTTCAAATGCTCAAGAACACAATCAAGAGACTTCTAATGCTCAAGCACACAAGCAAGAGACTTCTCTCAAACAAAATTACACAGAAAATGTTTGTGATTGAACACTTGATATACAATCAGTGGTGTTCACAATAAAATTCAGATACAGACTCTTAAGACTTAAGAATTTCAAAGATATGAACTTGAAAACTGAAATTCTAAGTGAACTTTTGGATGCTTAGACAATTTGACAGAGTTTTGGCGCTTTCAATATGTTGTAGAGTCTCTTTGTTCTTCAAGTCTTCACTCCTTTATATAGAGGTGTGAAGTGAACGTTGTAAGTACCAACACATCCAAAAAGAGTTGTTAATGAAGCTTGATCTTTCAGTAGTGATTCTTTGCCTGATTTAGTTAATGTCCTATAAAGAATCAATTTCAAATCCATTCCAGTTGAGAGGGAACAAGGATGCAGGCTTGGTTGTACATGAGAGCTGTTATTCTTGTCTGTTAGCTGAGACAAAGAACAGAGTAGTGGAGAAGGTGGTTGTACAGTTCGTATAGAGTACAATGTCAACGCTTCTTGTCTCTTTGCAACAAAATGACTTCAAATCTTTCTGAAAAGACCGTTGCTTCAACCCACTAGTCTTCTGCCAATGCTCTATAATTTTCGCTCCAAAATACAACACTTGAATCTTGAAATATAAAGCTTCTGGTGAAATACTGTTGCTTCTGAAGGAACAGCTTCTGAGGACCTTCAGCTTCTGATGACGTCATACTCTTCAGGAGCGCTTGTCTTCAGGAGCGCAAGTCTTCAGGAGCGCAAGTCTTCAGAAGCGCTTTAAGCTTCAAATAGATACTTCCTTTGCTCTTTATTTGTTCGTTTAGAACCTTGTTAAAATATATCACTTTGTTTACAGTCCTGTACACTTGAACAAATGTTAGCAATACCAATTGTCAATTTTTAATACTTTGTTATCCTCAAAACTCTTTAGGGTTTATTGTTAAACACATTTTGTTCCAACATACCCATCACTGCAGATTTGATTTCTAGACCGTTGAAAGGTTCAAGACCCATCTCTTCTCTTGATTTTCCTTTCAGACTTGGATTTCTTGAAACAGCTTGACTTTCTTGTGACTTAGCAGATTCTACATCACAAACTTCAGCCCTTATCCAGAATTCCTTAACCAGGTTTACATATCTTGGTCCATTTAACATATGAAAATAATCAAACATTTTCTGTGCAGAAATCAACGCTTCCATATCTAATCCGTTTCTTTTAAGCGATGCGATATCCACTGGTGATTCTATTTGAACATCCAAAGAATCAAGAGGGATAGACATTGTTTTAGGTTTGATGGAATAGTTTGATCCTGTGGTGAGTTGCATGCTTGAACCGCTTGTTGAAGTAGCCATCAGAAGTAGTTGAAGATTGAGGGTTAAGGGTTTCTAATTTGAGAAAAGAGAGAAAATCTGATTTTCTAAAGTTACTGCTCAAAGATTTGAAAGTGTAGGAAAGTGAGTGAGTAGTGTGTGTTTGGTATTTATAGTGATTTTTGAGAAAAAGTTTTCACATATCAGAGGGGGCAACCAGACACAAACATTAATGACATAACAGGGGCGCGAGAATATTTGTTAAAGAGAATAACCATCATTGCCCAAAAAGTGTTGCTTCCCAATGCAGATAGACCATGTCAGAAGTCTACGAAATTAACTTTAACCTTTTCCACTTCTGTGCACTATCAGAGTCAAAAGATTCCTTCTCAGAGTCTGAAGATTTTCAGAGGCTGAGTCTCTTCAAATTTTCCAAGGAGAGTCTGATACTCAATGAGCTTCTGATAATTTTCAGAGTCTGATTTTTCATTCAGAGGCAAGCATTACTCAGAGACAAAATGCATGTTCAAATTTTTCTTTATAAAATTGAATCTTTCAACAGTTAAGGGTTTAGTAAAGATATCAGCCCATTGATGATCAGAATCAATGAATTGAATATCTAAAACTCCCTTTTGAACATAGTCTCTGATAAAATGATGTTTAATTTCAATGTGCTTGGCTCTTGAATGAAGAATAGGATTCTTAGACAAACAAATAGCAGCTGTGTTATCACAATAAATGGGAATACAGTTTTCAGTTATTTGATAGTCTTCTAACTGATGTTTCATCCAGAGTAGTTGTGTACAACAACTAGCAGCTGAGATGTATTCTGCTTCCGCTGTTGACAAAGCAATAGTTGCTTGTCTCTTACTGGCCCAGGATA